>OX463847.1:2669643-2844643 GCA_949825065.1 Odontocerum albicorne | reverse complement strand
ACACTGTTGTGTCGTTAATTAAATAAATAAATAAATAACAAAATAGAAGTCTAATACAAAACAAAATGGCAGTCTAATTCGTAACAAATTGTAAGTCTAATGATAATACCTGCACAACTTGAGGAGTTAAAAATACTTTTGAGTATTTTAATGGTCATGTCTTGTTTGCTACTGGTTTCGTGTTACGTAAAAAACATTTTTGTGTCGTGAATTAAATAAATACATATTTTCGTTTCAGATATACGTATCGTACGAGTATATGCGAGTATTATAACTTCTATATTTTTCAAATCTAATATGAAAATATAATTTTAATTCGTATTTTTGGTTGTGTATAAAACATTTTATTTCTTTTTAACTTGTTAAGATTAATAAACGATAGAAAAAAAAATAAGCAAAAGAAAATATAATTTTGCGGCAAGGTATATATTTTAAATCAAGTCTAACGATTTGAAAGAGAATGGTGTTCAATGTCAAAAATTCAATGTCAAAAAAGACGTTTCGTATTATGAATGCAATCTTTGTTCGGCTCTCAGTGGAGCGTCCTGTGGTTTGTTATTTAGATAAAACAGTTTCATATCCTTTTCCCAGAAATGTTGGGTTATCGGCCTTATCACATTTTATTGCTTACAGTTATTTATATGACTTTATTTTGAACGTTTATATTTGAATGCTCTAATCTTTTGGCGTGCAGTTACCATATTAAAGTCCTGTGATGACAATCTGTCGGAAGCGGCTATAAACCGATATACAATTATTTTTATCTCTACACAATGACTTAAAATATACTCATTGCTTACTAAAGACAATTTTGCCTGTTTCACCGATTACGAGAAGGCATTCGATAGATTGAAACACGCAGACCTTGTTAACATGCTTCAGGAACGGGGTATAGATGATAAAGATATAAATACTATTAAAAACCTGTACTAGAACTAAGAAGCTGTCATTAAATTGGAAAATAACAAATCGAAAGGCCTACAAATTGAACGTGGAGTCCGACAAGATTGTATTTTGTCACCTATGTTATTCAATCTGTACTCTGATATAGTTTTCAAGGAAGCACTGTATAACTTGAATCTGTGGGTCAAAATGAATGGTGTATGCGTCAATACCATTAGTTACACAGCTGATACGGTTGTTCTGGCAGACAATATCGTCGACCTTCAAACGCTTATAGATAGAGTTAATGAAGCCGGTGTGAGGCTGGGGCTGAATAAATACTCAAAATCACTAAAAAATAAAAATAGTATAGTATCCCAGCGAGGTAAAAAGGATTACGTAAAAGTAAAAAAAAAAAACTTGAAAAAAGAACCAACATACGAGTATAAAAAGAGTAAAGATCGCGTACTTTACGAAGAAAGAATTAAGGATTTCGGCTACAACTTTAAAAAGGGTCAGCTACAGCTGTCAAGTGTCTATGAAATATGTCGATAAGTGGTTCAAAGATGATTTAAGACAATACAAAATGTTTGTGCATGATTTGGATCGAATAGTGCGTGTGCTGATTTATAAATTTGTCTATAATATTTAATTATGCCGCAGTAATTAGGTACCAAAGCATTGACGAGATATATCGTCTATGGCGTGGCGCACACAGATGTATGGATCGAAATATCTCGTCTCTGGCAGTGAACCGGTTAACCTAGTAAGAGCGCTTTAAGGAGATTGCTCTCTAAGCGGCGTTATATAAATTGTTATTTTATTATTTTAATTAGTTGAGTTGCATTAACCGTTTCGTATTTAGCTTATTTACTACTTTTGCAAATATCCGATTATGACAGATTACTGCAGATATATTTTATGGCAGATTAAAAATGTTTAAACCGTAGCCGGTTGTTCGTGTTATTACGATTTCAGCCGGTTAATATTCTACATTATCATGGAAACATTCAGCATTCTCAGACTAAGGAACGTAAGAATATATTAAAGCAATAACTCAGCCGAGCAATGAATGGATGGCGCCCCATTCTGAAATAATTTTCGTTCTGAAAACATGCCGTACAGTATAAACACTGTATAAACTAGTTAGAATGAAAATAAAAATAATCACACTCAAAGCGAAGGGATGATTTTCTCGTAACTAAAGCATTTATGAGGGGCTGAAAATATGGAACAGACAAAACATGAACATCATCATTCCGCGACATCTCCTCTTCTTTTTCTTTATTGTCTATTTATTTATTTATTTGGTTCGTAAGATATATAATTATTACTGAATACACACCAAATGAAATTGGTTTATTTGTTTCGTTTTATGAAGATAAATGTGTAAGAATAGAGTGTAGAAGTTACAGATCCATTAGCATATTAAGGGTTGTAAGTAAAAAGTATGGAAAAAATTTAAAGCAAGATTGAAAATAAAGTCTGGGATACTCAGAGTGCTTTATTAGTAGAATATTATGCGTAGATTAAGTTATCGCGTATGGTTGAGAAAAAAAACTAAAAAGTGCATTAAAGAAAGCATATGACCGTGTGATTAGTTATTGAAAATAAAGAATGAATATTGCGTTTGAAAAAAATGGTGGGTTGTACAAAAGTAGAGTAATATAAAAATGCATTGTACCTTAACTGAGTGGTTTAATATTAAAAATAGAGTAACGCAAGGATGTGTTATATCACCATGATTTTTTTAATTTACATCGATTTATGTGTGAAGGAATCACAGATATTAATGGGTGGCATACGCATGTCGGATGGGAATGTTGATGACAAAGCAGTGTAAGTGGAGATAAGTTAACTGTATGAAGGAATCACAGATATTAATGGGTGCCATACACATGTCGAATGAGAATGCTGATGGCAAAGCAATGTAAGCGAAGATTAGTTAACTGTATGAAGGAATCACATATATTAATGGGTGGCATACGCATATCGAATGGGAATGTTGATGACAAAGCAGTGTAAGCTGAGATAAGTTAACTGTATGAAATATCTAAAATCACGATGATAAAAAAGTTTAAAAGGAAATGTAAAAGCACTATATGTATCAGTAATAAAGGATTAAAGAAAGTTCTGCTATTTTGGCAATATTTTCTCGATCAAGAGTTACGAGAGATATCGAATGGCGTAGTGATGAAAAACAAAATTAGGCAACAAAATAGACTTCCAAAACATATAAGCTCGATCCAATCAATATCGAAATGTAATATATTCGATTCCACAACATACAAGTACCAACTTTGATGTATAAAAATGAAACTTGGACATCGAAAATACTGAACAGTGCTGAATAAATACTGTAAAAAATTGTGCATTGAAAAGAACACATGAGTCGATAGAGTATGATGAAATACGAAATGAAGTTATTAGATATGAATGTGATGAATGTGAACTTAACCTTTCCCTTCATGTGCTAAAAAAATCCGCCCGTTCCGGTGCTGTGTATTCAATACACATCAATACACGTGTAAAAATGAGCGATTTAAAATCGAAAAAAATAAGAATATCCATAGCCAATCGCTTAAATTAATTAAATTTGAAGTCAAAAGTGAAAATCATTGAAATTTAATTGCTGAAAACATGAAAAAAACATCGGCCGATGTTCACAAAACGGGCGAAGCGACCACCTCAAACGAATGCCCGAAAGCTACTGAAGCGAGCGAACTGAGATTCTATTTCTTGCGTACCCATGTACCGAAGTAGAATCAGAGTGAGACGTGAATAATGTCGCTTCCTCACCCATAACGGTGTTTTAGAATGAATATACCTACGTCACACACTGGCACACGTTTGATTATATACGGCCGATGTTCACAAAACGGGGGAAGCGACCACCTCAAACGAATACCCGAAAGCTACTGAAGCGAGAGAAGCGAGTGAACTGAGATTCTATTTCTTGCGTTCCCATATACCGAAGTACAATTAGAGTGAGACGTGAATAGCGTCGCTTCCTCACCCATAACGGTTTTTTTAAGAATGAATATACGAGTACCTACGTCACACAATGGCACACGTTTGATTGTATAGGTGAATTTATTCCCGATTTGCACCAAATATTTCTGATGTGACCGATAAGTCCTCATTATTATTAATATTATTTTTTTCATTCAATGCGTAAATATATTACGGAGGAATACCTAAAATATGAACCCAGTATTTTTTATATATTTATAGAGATACGAGTATTAAAGTTTTTAAAAGCAATGTGTACTTGTTGAACATCACAGAGAAGTAAGGGTTAATACGTATTTAATTTATTTAAGAAGATGAAAAAAGCACCCTAAGATGGTTTGTGCATGTAGAACGAATTATAGACTAACAAAATTAATATACAGTGTAAGAAGGTGTTATAGAGAAAGACCAATAAAAGCATCATTAGTTCAAGAGAATGATTAATACAATAAAAGCATCATTAGTTCAAGAGAATGATTAATACAATAAAAGCATCATTAGTTCAAGAGAATGATTAATACAATAAAAGCATTATTAGTTCAAGAGAATGATTAATACAACCTAATTAAATCTCATTTACCTTGGGCGGGGCATGTAGCAAGAATGGGAGAAGAGAGAATGCCTAACAAGGTACTCTTTTCCAAGCCCCAAGGAAGACGTAGCGTGGGTAGACCAAAGCTCAGGTGGATGGATGGAGTGCAGAGTGATACAAGCGTGATTGGCATCAGGGGCTGGAGGAATGCATCCCAGGATAGGAGGGAATGGCGACGACTGCTGGAGGAGGCCGGGGCCCACAATGGGCTGTAGTGCCATTGATTGATTGATTGCCTTTGATATATATTGGAGATGTTTATTATCGCGATGATTATTGGATAAACTAGATATTCTTCAAAAAGTTTGTTATTTAATATTAAAAAAAATGTATTAATTCAATAACGTGCCAGACTCCAATGGTTTAAAATAAGACTGCGAAGAAATCTTCATATTCTGTGAACGCTTTTTGAACTGTTACACAATACAAACTATCAGTCCCTGAGAGAGAAAAATATGATATTCTTTGATAATATGGGCTGTTTCTCCGATTGGGTAACTGCAGAATCCTTTGTATACCAACGCATCGACCATCTTTTTATCATATTATTATCTTTGGAGATTGACTTCGGAACGGTTTTCTTGGTTGATATTTTATATTTAACTAAAGAAACATTATTTATTTCCAAATATTATTCTTCCTTTACTGAAATAAAAATTCCACCCTAGTGGTTTTTTTACATGAGATTTGTCTTAATTTCTATTAGTTTCTCCGAAATTTTGTTATCATACATTAAGGAAAATATACGGTCATGAACACAAATAATTATTATGGAACAAAAGCTGCTTGATTAGAAGAAATTACTTTAAAGTAAGAAATCTTCTTTGTATATTTTCATGAAAGCATTAAATAAATACCTTACATCTGTTTATTTGTATCTGAAACGTTGAACTTTTTTTTTCCACTTCAACAAAATCAAACATATAAGACAAAAAGGCTTCTTTACTATTTTTGACATTTCATTAAAGAATTTAAAAACCTTTGTATAATTTTTACTTTTCGTCATTTCGGTTTTAGCAAACCAAAATAACTTATCGTGTGGTAAATATTGACCTCTTTATTGACTATAAAGAGGTCCATAATTATTCATTACACTTTGGCGACGAATTATTTTGTCCCTAAGAGACAAAATAAAAAGCTCACGCATTCGTGGAAGCCTAGGTGTTACAGACATCAATCATTTTTAGAAAATATTTACGGGTTGCGTAATCGTCCATCTGAAAGCACTATCAATCGAATTGTTAAAAGATTTCAAGGAACTGGTTCGGTGGAAAATAAAACAAGAGAAAGATATAGCCGTAGTGGTCGTTCACAACATCATATTGATTTGGTCCAGCATCGTGAAAGTGTTGCTGAAGACCCAGAAATGTCCATTAGTTGACTTTTACAACAAGTTGGACTCAGTGAATCCACAACATGGCGTATTTTACGAAAATATTTAGCTCTGAAGGCACATAAGGTTCATTCACACAGGAACTAAAGCCATTGGATCACGCAAAACGTCGTGTATTTGTCAATTGGGTCAAAGAACAACCAGATGAATTAAAAAAAGCGCTCAATTTGAAAGACCCTATCTATACATGTGTAAGGGGTGTGATATAGCTTCCCTCAAAGGAGAATATTGGCAGAATTACCATACTTAAGTAAAATGTTTCAAGTATTTTAAATAAATATACAAAGTTTATTTATTTCTTAAGGATATGTTGATTTAAGCTAATCCGTCACAAAAATGAGAATTCCTGAAAACGTCGAGCACTAGGAAAGGTGGTATTGATTTTGAACGGGTCTTAGAATATTAATTTATAATAAAAGAACGCTCCACAGTGCATTTATATATAAACTATTTAAGGGATGTTTTCATGAAGCTTTGCATAAAAAAAGAAATCAAAGTAAAACATCTGGTTACAATTGTCAGTGCTGAGAACGAAAGCCCTAATTTAACCCCTTCGAAATGACCGCTTCAAGCTCAACTCGTTTATTTCTTACAAGTATTTTACATTTACAACGAAGCCTTAAACGCGGCATAAAAGCGGACGTTAATCACGCGCGTTGCGTGTCGCGTCTAGCGATAACGCAAAATATTAACGCTGTATGGAAAATGACATAATTTTGCCACTTTATCGCTGATTAAAGTATTTAAAGCGAACGTGCAATCCTCTTATCAGCAAGCGTGTGCCTTGAACAAGAGCTACTGCTGAGAGCGCCGTGTAGTGATTATACATACATATATATCATCACGCCGTGTCCTTTGAGGGGTAGGCAAAGATCTCCAAACACATAACTTTCGCTTTCTTCGCATTCATACATTTCGACATGCACAATCTTCTATTATTCATACTTCTCTCTTTACCTTCTTTCCAAATCTGGTCCATTTGATCCTGTCACGTTTTTCTCTGTCAACCTCTTCCACGCACACTCGTACTTAGTCATTCTATCTCTCCACATGTCCAAACCATTTTACAGTCCCTTCCTTCAACTAACTTAAAACATCCATTTTATATATGCATTCAGTTCTTCTTCTTCTTCCCAGTGTCATGTGAGGTTCCGCCAACGTTGTATATCACCTGAGAGTAGGCATCTTTATCCCTGGCTGCCCGAAAAAGATCTCCAACGCTCCTTATACCAGTCCAAGCACGTATATTGCGGATTATTTTGTATACATGCATTGCTATATTCTTCTTCTTTCTAGTGTCATGTAAGTTCCCCTAACATTGAATATCACATGAGAGTAGGTATCTTTGTCCCCAGCTGGCCGATAAAGATCTCCAACGCTCCTTATATCAGTCCAATCACGTATATTGCGGACCCAGGAGATCTGCCAACACCTCTTCGACCCTCTATTTTGCCTTGGATGATCAGGTGCAGTAGTTTGTACTTTGCTCCTCTAAGTACATGACCCAAATAGCATTCAGTTCTAACGTCTTTATATTCCGTCTTCTTTCGTAAATTAATTTTCGTTTTGGTATGCAAGATTTGGTTGAAAAAATACGTCATTCACGGTGGAAGATCAATTAAAACTGAACAAATCAAGGCATTGATACAAGAAATTGCTGAGATATTGAAAATAGTTAATACCACCGTCCACGAGCATTTGAAGCTATTTAAAGTATGAATTCAACCTAAAAATACGAAATTACTTTCAGGAACTTAATAGTTAATTGTAACACCTACTTACATTCAATCCCATCATGCCATATACAATACATTACGGGGTAGGTAGGGGATTAAGCTCCACACTTTTAGCGCATCGCGCTGCCCTTACAGAGATCCAAAAATGGTCCAAATCGATCCAAAAGGGAAGGGTATTTATTATTATTTAATTTTTGCTGTTGCTGGTTCTATAGCATGGAATATTTTGTTTCTTACTATAAGATATATGGGTGGTGTGTACAACTTTAGGAAGCATTTAAAGACAACCCTTTTTGAAAGTTCTTGTCAAAATTTATGATGTTATATGAACAATACAGTTCACTAAAGTCGAATGTGTAACTATCAAGTATCGAGAGAACTAAAAAGACTTCTTGGCAGTTCCTCTTCCTTTAGTAAGTTTTTCGCGGGTTTCTTATCAAATTTGTTTTTTCTGAACATATGCAGATGTGGGGAGTACCTAAACAAATGGTTACAGTCACTTCCACCTAACATACACGTGTGCCAACCGGCCCACAATAGCGGGCTTAAATTCTGAGTAAAAACGCCCTTGGAATGAGTTTACTCTATAAACCGTGTTTTATAAATTGTCATGTTATTAATGTTCATATTCAAAAAAATGTTAGCAGAAAATAATGCTATTAGTAGGTATATCTAACGCCAAACATAAAGTACCTAAAACAAATAAAGCACTTAATTATTGGGTTAGGTTAAGAAGACAGGGCACCGGACTTTCCTATCTCGATTCACATGTGCTAATTACGCATTCATCACTAATCACTTCATTCCACATTCTGTCTTAACATTGTCACCCAACCATGCACATAATTTTACTGCGTTTCTTTGACTTATTTCATTATTTTATCAGTACCACGTTTCACTCGCATATATCGAAGGTGGGTACTAAATAATGTCAAACAGTTCAAGTGAATAATCTTTCAATCCAAAAGTCAAAGAGGCAGCTCACTTAAAGGCAAAGGACAAGCTACCCCCCCATAAACACCCCTAAGAGAAAGAATTTTCCCTGCACTTCTCTCCGACAGCAGAAAACATATCGTCAGCAAATATTTAATGAGGGGGAAAATAACTGTAAGGGGATGTCTTTAAACATTCTTTGTGTTTGATCACTTCATTACGCATTTATTTGTTTCAGTTGTTTGTTTCAGAATTTCAGTTTTTCATCATTTTTACATTTTATCATTGTTATGGTTTGTTAGAAAACAGTATCTTGAGAATATTAAATATATATTACGTAATTAATCTACACCAGTGAAGTTTTCATAGGAGATTAAATACTTAGACGTGAAACAATAAAAAAAAATGTGATTTATTTGACAAAAAAATCTGCATTGTGTGCCAGACAGACGATGCAGTACTCACCGCAGAATCCGAAGATGACCTCCAAAGGATGTTATATAGACTCCATCAAACCTTACTAAAATATAACATGTTGATATCCACGGACAAAACGTAGAGCCGCACAATATCTAAGACCCTGGTGAAATGCAAACTAGCAGGGAATAACAAAATAATAGAGCAAGTGATGGAGTTTAGGTATCTTGGAGTGAGCATCAGTAGCAATGGAAATCTGTATGATGAAACCTTGAGACAGGTCAATAAAGCGGCTGCAATATCGGGATGCCTAAGAACACCGGTGTGGAATAATAAACACATGAGAATAGAAAGTAAAGTCAGAAGATACAAGACATGTGTGAGACCGATAGCCACCTACGGAATAGAGACCAGAGCAGACACATCTAGAACAAAATCTCTCCTGAGAACCTCGGAAATGAAAACACTGAGATGTATAACCAGAAACACACTAAGAGATAGAATCAGAAACACCGAAATAAAAAGAAAGTGTAATAGGAAGACATCGTCAGATGGGAAAGACAACGAAGGTCAGGTCAGGTGGGGAAGACAACAAACTTCTCGAAAGAATCACAATTTTATAAATATAATCAAACAAAGGATTTTTCAAATTTAGCGGTTTTTTTTAATTCTTGGATAAAACACAGATGGCGTTACGAACTTGCCTGGGTCTTGTGATATTTGAGAAGTGTAATGTATGACATTTATAAAAATAGAGTCGTATACAATACGACAATGCGTTCTAATTGTTGAATTATTTTATATATTGTAATCTCCGGAAACGGTGATGTTAAATGGCCACCAAGATCATGTGATCTGACATATTTTCTCTGGGATTACGTGAAAAGCCAGGTCTGCAAGAATGATCCCCAATCAATTTCTGAACTGAAGGACGTAATTATAAGCGTTATTAGTGAGTTAGAACCGCAATCAAGCCTAAATATCATCGAAAATGTTTACAAAAGAGTGGACATCTGTGGAGATACAAGAGGCGGACCTTTGGCGGATATTGTTTTTTTTATTTTAAAATGTCATACATTATACTTTAATGACCAATAAAAAGTTTTTTGAAATCAAAGCAAATTGTGTGTTTTATTCAAGAATTAAAAAAAATGGAATTGAAAAAACCGCTCAATTTGAAAGACCCTTTATTTATATTAAAATGGAGATTTTTTTTTATTTCATCATCCAATTACTTACCTTCTACATTTTACTCTCCAAAAAAGCCTTAATTTCACATTCATCCCTAAGCATTCCATTTTCTATCATATATTGCCCCCAAATGTATTCTTCAGCACTGTGAGATGGTTTAATAGTTTGGAACGAATTAATTATAAAAGACTAACAAAACAAATATAAAGTGTAAATTTAAATGGGAGACGTGAGAAAAGAGAACCAAGGAAAGTGTGATTGGATCAAGTGAATACATTTTAAAAGAAGGGAGCGTTAAAAGTCAGTGAAATCGTAAAAGTTGAAAGGTTTATGGATGAAGACGTGGAGAAGGGTGTACGTTAAGTACTGTCATCTCCGTCCAACCCAAAAAGCAAATAACGTGACCGTATATCGGTATGTGTAAATAACGTGACCATATAAGCAAATAACGTGACCATATATAGTATATAAAGCAAATAACGTGACCATATATATATGTATGTTCAAAAGTTATTTTCATAAAAATTCAGGTATTCGAATATCTAATTTACTTAAATCCTTGTTAACTCCAATTTAAGTTCTCAGTGAATTAACGAATGGCCGGTGTAGAGTTCCTCGTTTAGAAGTAGGAATTCTCTATCACAATTAAGTTGAGAAGTTCCAATTCTCCACCCCGCATATGTACAATTATCGTGGCAGGAAATCGCAATAAATCCACCGTTTGAATCCTCAGATAAGCCACGTAACCGACCTTCTGTGGGAGAACGTAGCTTGGACATTATTTTAAATTTTACAAATTAAGTATGGCCATCTATCGAAAGCGAATTTGTAAAGACAATGGAAATATAAAAAAGGTGAAAATAGGATGAATAAACTATTGTGTATTATTTTATGATTTCGTTGTATATATGTAATAATAGTTACCTATGGAATAGAGACCAGAGCAAACACATCTAGAACAAAATCTCTCCTAACTACCTCGGAAATGAAAACACTGAGATGTATAACCAGAAACACACTAAGAGATAGAATCAGAAACACCGAAATAAGGAGAAAGTGTGGTGCGGAAGATATCTTCAGGTGGGGAAGACAACGAAGGCGATGCTGGAACGAACATGTAAACATAATGCAAGACGACAGACTTCCACGTGTCGCCCTTCAAGAGAACCCAGCCGGAAGAAGATTACCGGGAAGACCTCCGAAGAGATGGCGTGACAGCTGGCAATCCATGTTGCAAGAAGGGGAACAAGCGGAACAACACAGATCATCTATAGGAAAAGGAAGAAGAAAAAGATGTAATAAAATACAAGCTGACGGGTTTGTTAAAAATTCCTTCACTTCTTCCAATTACACGTTCTTCTACAATGACTCTCCAAATGTTTTGTTTTATATAAGAGTACAACCAAGCGAATTTATAGCCATCTGGTAATCTCTTCCTACCAATCATCGTTCTCTTCTTCTTTTTACTCAACACAAGTGCATATTAATCATCCCTAATCATTTCATCCTGTATTTTGTCATACATTGTCAAGCCATGTATTAATCTAAGTACACACATTTCTACAGCATTTATTCAGCTCTTTTCATTCTTGTTTTACGTCCACATTTTACTTCTTCATGTTTTCGTATTCAGACATACATTTTCATCCCATTTATTCTTCTCAGTGCACGTATTTCTATGACATTTATTTGGCTCCCGTCAGTTTTTTACACGTTCACATCTCACTCACATACATCAAAGTGATCTTCTTCTACCTCAATACATCAAACAAAATTTTAAACAATGCAATATTTGGTTTGATACATAAGCTTAAATCGACTTTCATCCGAGGATTTCGGGTTCGATTCCCGATGGCATGTGAAACAAAAATTAAGGTCCTAGTCTGGTAACAAAACTGCGCCGAGCTAGTCGTGTGCAAGTGTTGTTGCCTTTTCAATTAGGATTGATGAACTAGATATTTTGTGTCTAGTCCGTTTGTTTGTCATCCGAATATTTGATTAATGGGGTCCAAGTCAATGCCGCTTAAGTTAGTATCAACTAAACAAAGTATGATATACGAAATAATTTCTTTGTTTATTCCATGTTCAGTTAAAAAAATCGGTAATTATCTCACGTGGTAGGTCAATAGGCTTCCTAAGTCATTATCAATAAAAACAAAAGTGGTATAATTTATTTATAAAGGGGCGGTTGAAAAAACGTTAATTATCTTATTTATTTATTTATTTAACACTTTATCGCAAATACAATCTGGCAGGTTTATTGCCAGGCGGCAATCTCTTCAAACCAACCAGACAAAAGTAAATGAAGCAAGTTACGTGGTCGCATAAATCATTCAAATGACTATCCGTCCCCATGAAATCCATAAACATATACGTGAGCATATGCCCACGAACTCCACAAACACGGACAATCACCCGAACTTATTTTTCATATAAAGGGAGACATCATCAATCAAAAGGAAAGGAAGGGATGGTGGAGAAGAAAGGAAAAGAAAAATCAAGAATGAAACACGTTATTTTACTGACCAGAAATTAAGAGTTTTTTCAGTCGCTTCTTAAAGCATGCCAAGGACGGAGCGACTCTTACATTGGTTTGTAACTGATTCCAGAGTCTTACTGCATGGACAGTTAAGGACGACGTAAAAAAAGAGGAGCGGTGAACTGGAAATAAAGTAAATAAAATAAAATAAACAATCTCTGTTTGAGCGTAGCGCTAGTCCATTATTGGAAAGACGCTGAAAATTTACGGCGAGATAAGAGGGAGTGGCGGGACAGTTAAGGATGCTATACAATAGAGACAGTATGTGAATTTGGCGTCTATTTCCAACATTCAACCAGTTCAATGCCTTCTGGTATGAAGTTATATAATCGCACTTTCGTAGGTTGAAAATAAACCTTAGACACACATTTTGAAGACGCTGTAATTTGTCCAGCTGTTCCTCCGTAACATCCAAGTAACATACGTCCGCATAGTCCAGAAACGGAAAGAGCAGAGATTGTACGAGTAAAATTTTGGTTTTGGTAGGTAGGTATTTTGGTACATAGTAGATATAGAAATGCGTGCACTGAGAAAAATATACGAGGGGACAATGTATGACATTATACGAAATTTAATGATACTAATAAAGCTAACGTATTGAGACAGATGAAAAAGAGCATCCTGAAATGGTTTGGGCATGTGGAAAGAATGGGTGACGAAAAACTAACAAAAGAAATATATAATGATAATGTCAGTAGAAGGCATATGCGGAGAGAAAGACTAAGGAAAGTACGGATGGATCAAGAAAGTTGTATTTGGAAAGAACGAAACGTAAAAAGCATGAGATAATTAAAGTTGTATGAAATAAAACAAGGTTTCGGAAGAGCCTAGGAATATTTGTTGATTGTAATTTATTTTTATTGAACACTGTTTATTCCACTTTTTTGTAACGATACAACCCTACCGGTTTCAAGGGTTTCAACTCACCTTCAGGGGAGCACAAAGAAGACTAAATTCTATTCGAACTGCTACCGATATACGCGCTTCAATGGTTGTGGGCTGAGGGGTGAGGGAGGCATGGGACGATTTCGGCTAAGAGTGGAGAGATTTTTGGGGTATAACTGTTTACAAGAAGTTCGGATCGATGTACTGACTTAGAAATTTCTAGGGCCTCTAATCTGTCCAATTTATTTCCGTTACTACTAATATGTAAGAATTTGGCATCATCGATAGAAAAAGTATGGTTTTCACGGTGACAATGATTAGCCATTTCAGAATAAATTAGAGGATTTGTTAAGGCGGATTTATGTTCACGAAATCTCTTTTCAAAAGATCTTCCTGTCTTTCCTATATAGAAATTATCACAGTCAGCACATAAAAGTTTATACACACCACTGTTGCTAAGTATTCCATTTTTACCTTTCCGGAGATTAAAATTAGTGTAAAAAGCTGGGTTTTATGCGACTTGGAATATTTTTGGTTAATTCGTATGATATGTTTTTTTTTATAAATAGGACTGCTCCATTTATATGTATGCTTATAGGAAATTGTGTTTGCTTTTACATTACATATATTATTTTATTTGATTACAAGCCTTCAAAATGAGGATCTTCATGAATAATATGGTTTAAGCAGTCCTCATCAAAGTCCACTGGTCGTCCGGAACGCTCCATGTCTTTCAGGTCGAAATTACCAACTTTGAAACGCAAAAACCACAGACAAGCTGTCCTTTCATTCATAGCATCTTCCCCGTACACTTTGCAAATGTCACGAGCAGCTTTGGCAGCTTTATTCCCTCGATTTAATGCGAACAGAAGGAGGTGTCTAAAATGCTCACTTTCGTCTACTTGCCATTCCATTTTGAAGGCTTTTAATCAAATAAAATAATATATGTAACGTAAAAGCAAACACAATATCTTATAGAACAGAAAATTTTCTTTCGAATGACGTACAACATTTACCATTTTGTTTTACTTTTAGAGCTCATTTTTAAATTGAAAAAAAAAACGGACACAACTTATGTTAACACCTAATATAATGTCATTAAAATAATTTAAAGTTATATCTATTGACAGTTGAAGTCCTTGATCCCAAGAGACAAAGTATCAGATTCTCCTCCACAGAGTTATCACTTCCCCTGTCCAGGGGGTGGACTTACCCTCGAAGATATAATTGCTGTTGAAGAAGAACAACTGGTTAGATGAGTTTCAAAGTCTGGTTACAGTGGAACCAGAATTTCAATGAGCATTGATAATAAAAAATATTTGATGGAAAAAATAATTCTATTTTTTTTTTCTTACAGAATAGCTATGACTGAAGTCATAGGAATCGTTATACCCTCGAACACTAGGCGGGAAAAATGGCTGTGTCGTTCGAGGAGAGATTCGAACCGACGACCTTCCCCACGGAAATCTAGTGCGTTACCGCGCGGCTATGCACCTCATTTAAATTTAATTATAAAATAAAAAAATTCACCAAAACATATTCAAGATATGATATAGATAAATTATGATTGCTAATTCATGAATTATAGAGACGTTGGTGCGTCTCGCGATCAACAGAATACGCAGCACCCGCATCCAAAACCACACCTCGAAGACATCTGTCAAATACATTTCCTTCTTTCTCATCATCCATGTTTCCATTTTCTGCAGTGCTTTGGTGAATACCAGTAATAAGACCAGTTCATTTATATCTTTGTCAAGTTTGTTACAGCAGATTTTGCCATTCCAATTCGTTTTGGTAGTATTTTCTCAGATGAGCTAAGACGGATATCGAACGCCGTGCAGCGATTGGAAACAAAGTCAATGAAGTACATAAAACCATATACTCAACCAGATAGTATTAAAGCTAAGATGTTAGGCCACAATAACATTTTTGTACCAACTTTGATGTATGGGAGTGAAACATGGACGTGGAAAATTACTAAAAGAAGTCAACTATATGCTGTGGAAATGCATGCATTAAGAAGAATAATGCATGCATTTCCACAGCGTGGGATGAGAATGTATGTCAGAATACAGAAGGAAGTTATTCCAGGTGAATGTGGACTTAAGGCGTTGAGTAATATGAAGATCATACAGAGATGTTTTAGATGTGTGGAACAGATAAATAAAGAAAGTCTACACGGTGTAAATGTGAGTGAAAGACGTGAGAGAGGAAAATCAAAGAAAGTATGGTTAGATCAAGTGAATGATATTTTAAAACAAGTAAAAGTAGAAAGTCTGAGAGATTTTAGAATTACATCTTCTGGAGAGGCATTATAAATTCAGAGTTTAGATATGTAGTCAGGTGCTATTTCCTAAAGACCATACGTACATGACGACGACCTCCGTGGCTTAGTTGATAAGACGACGCTTGTCTCCTTACCCGGAGATTGCGGGTTCGACTCAATTCATTTTCGATTCCCGTTAGAACTCAGATTTCAGCGGAATATGCAGCGTCAATCTGGAGTCACTTATCACATGCTTGGCAGATTGACATCACTAAATCGATACTAGAAGAATAATAAAAAGATGCTTAAAAACAATAGTAGTTTAATAAACCTACCAATTAATCTATATTGCCGCATCTCAGATTAATAGAATTGTTGCAGCTGACCTAGAAAGAACGAAATAACTCCAGACCAGGGACGAAGAAGACAGCTTTATTTTATAATTTTTTTGTTAATATATTGGCAACTTGCTAAGTTGTTTATATTCCAGGCCTTAAACCGCTTTGTAAGTACTCGTATATTTACTGCGCTGCTGGGCATTTCCCTTCTTTCGTGACGTTGGACATTAATGTCACTACTACTTATGTTCAAAGTCACAAAAGAAGGGAAATGACCAGTAGCGCAGTAAATATACAAGTACTTACAAAGCGGTTGAAAGCCTGGAACATAAACAGCTTAGCAAGTTGCCGATATATTCACAAAAGAAAAATAAATAAAGCTGGTACAGCTATGCTCGAAGGTGTAAAGTTTTAAGCTGGTGAATTTTGAATTCACCAAAAAAAGCAATCGCAAATCTACCTATAGAGTAAACATTATGATAGACACTTGGCAATTGCTGATCATATGGCGTGAAAGCATCTGCCTCTTAGTATTAGAGATATGGATGGCGTGTACAGTCTTAGGAAGCACTTTAAGACAACATTTTGCGGGAAGTCTTATATCAAAATTAATGATGTTATATATACATTACATAATGCACTACAGTAAACCTAAAGTCTAATGTATCGGAAGATCGTCAAAGGTTTTTTTTTGTAGTTCGCCTTCCCTTGGTAAGTTTTCTGCAGCTTTCTTGCCAAGTATACATTTTTCTAAATATATGCAGATGCGTGAAAGTTTTTAATCTCATGGCAGTAGCTACCACCTTCCTATCCTTACACTTATCTTGTTTATATTTATATTTATTTGATCTGTCAATAATTGTAGTGGATTTTTATCCCTTGAGGAGAATCTGCTCTTTAAACGGCGCTATAAAAATTATACCTAAATATTTCTGTTGTTACTCAACCAAATTTTATGAACCAGCCTCCGTCGTTTTTTAAACAAATGTATTTACGGATAAGTACCTGATCTAATGGCCGTAGCCACTACTTTCCAGCCTTATCACTTAACTTATATGTGTTTATTTTGTAATATTTTTAATCTGTCAATAAGATCCCTTGAGGAGAGCCTCTTTTCTAAACAGGGCTATAGTATTTACCCTTTTTATTGAAATATTGAATATCAAGAGCCACAAATATACTAAACACGTCCATATCTTTTACTTTTCAAACTCTAATAGAAAAATAAATCTAAAATGGAGATATTATAATGAGAATGAACCTAATCTTATGTAATGACCGCAGCACGTAACTTTCTATCCTTAAACTCAAAGTAAATACATTTTTTTGTAAATATTTTAATATGTCAATAATAATTGGTTTATTTTATTATATTATTTATAGTTAAGGCATGAACATTGTGGAGGTTTAACCCTTTAACGGGCATAAGCAGAAATCGGTCGCATATGCGACCACCCTTATGGTTATACTTATAAGGATTCATTTTCTTAATGAAACGTTTTTAAGTAACACAAATGTCAAATTGGCAAATGTAGTGGACGGGCAGAGGTCTTATTAAAGACGGATCATCGTGAATTTAGCTGCACGTTCAGTAGCAACGATCTAAACATCCGGTCAATTTATTGTCAAATATTTAAATATGTATTATAAGTAAATCACCATTCATTATATCTCATATAAGAATTGCATTCCCTAATACAACCTAAACTTAGATATTATTACCTAAATATTCATTGGTCACTTTTGCGACCACTGACATGACCCCTGAAATGGGTACAGGTCTCATATGCGACCGCCTCATTTCCAAAAAAATATAATTTTAAAACACATTTTCGAAGAAATAAAGTTGATTTGATACACATAATAATGATTTATTCAACAAAAAACTCAATATCTCAAAAATATTAACTTGCCCTATAAAGGGTTATAGACATTGTAATTGTTTCATCAAACACTGTTTATTACACTTTTTTGTAACGGTATAACCCTATCGGTGTCAAAGATTTCACTTCAGCATCAAAGGAGAATAAAGAAGACTGAATTTTGTTCGAACTGGTACCGACATACACCGTTAGAAGCGTGTATGTCGGTACTAGTTTGAACGGAATTTAGTCTTATTTGTGCTCCCCTGAAGATGAGGTGAAAACCTTGAAACCGGTAGGGTTATACCATTACAAAAAGTGGGATGAACAGTGTTTGATAAAACAAATTACAATAATTGGTTTATATCCCAAGGTAGGACGCGCTTGAAAAGAGTATGCCCTCTAAAAGGCGCTTAATAAATTTTCGTTGTATTATGAATCATTACCTGTTTTTATTTATTTGTCTTCATTTTTAAACTATATTCGTATTCATATATATGATTTAATTGTAACTTAAATAAATAAATAAATTTAAATAATTAGAAAATGACGTAAAATCCGTACCCTAAAGTTTCAAGTTTGGCCACTGCACTGCACTGAGTTAAAACATGTTTAAGGCGGGCTGGGGAGTCTTCCCCTCACTTAAAACTTTTGCCATAATGATGAATAAAAAAAACGAGAAAAGCGTCTGTCTATTGTATTCCTTATCCTCGAGAATTTTCTTTTCCTAGTCAAGTTTTCATTATGTCCTTTGTACATCTAATAGTTTGCCGTATTATCCTATGTCTTTAATAAGAAGTCGGTGTATTTAAAAAAATGTATTTCCTTTTGAATTTTAAAAAAGCTACAGTTTTCAATTATTTCTTTTGTTTGAAGTAAATTTTTAAATTATTTTTTTCTTAACGGATTTTTTTGTGTGTATATTATTTTTTTAGAGTTTTTCCGTGCGTAAAATGCAGCCCTGAGCCTTAGCCTGCTGTGTGCTTGTCTATGTGGTGGTATGTGTGTGCTTCTTTCGATTGCTATTTTGTATTGATTATGTTATTTTATATTGATTATGTTATTTTGTATTATGTTATAAAGTACACTAAAATTTTTATTATGTGTAAATGTTGTATAAAAATATCAACACTTCAAGAACAAAAATTGTCAAGTGGAAAAAACTTATTTTTTTCATGATTTTAATGATATCCTCCATGCCTGCATTTGTAAAACGCCTATATCATTTTCCGGTGCTGCAAGTTCAAGTCCCACTGGAACCCATATTTAAAACACAATCCAGTCTGTTTTTCATCATTTTTAACATTTTATTGGGTTGATTGGAAGAGATTAGTACGTGGTAATAAGCCCGCTAGGTTGTACCGTATACAATCAAAGTGTAATGCAATATAAAAAAATGTTATGGAAATCCATATAAAAAATATTTCAAACATTCTAGCTAAAAAGAGCCTCGTGGTAGGATATTTAATCACGTGTTTAATAACAACATAATATATTCTTATTTATTCAAATCAAATTGATTAAATTTTCATAAAATATCTTAAAGATATTTTTTTAAATATTAAAAATACTTCTTTCTGTAATATAGCTCTTTGTAAAAAAAATAAGGCTTGCAGAATAAAAATAAGCTTACATCAGTGCACTAGGAAAATCCGACCCTTATATCCAGGGACGGATAAAGGATTTGCAGGCCAGCAGCGCTGATTGGAAATAATTGGGAACACATCATGAGTCGGCCCTATACTATACTGGGTACCATTTAATCACAGTAACATGAAAAGCTTCCAATTCCTCGGCAGGGAAAATTCTTGGCTTTATTTACAAAAAAGCTTTTTAAACGTTATTTCAATAATTCAACATTTGCGTGGGAGAAATTCGAGTTATTTATTTTACGTGACTTAGTTAGTATGTCGCTTAACTTTCCCGGCGATTATTGAAAATAGTATTAAATATAAAGGTGTCTCAGTTTCCTAAGAGAATTCGTTTGATATCACTATTCCCAAGCTCTAGACGTATGCTCTTCGTGTATAGGGTAGTATTGACAACACATGGGATTGAAGAGAAACTTCTCTCTAAACTTCACTTTATAAATTGTCTTTTTATAATTATTATTATTAACACTGTATCCCGATCTCGTGTTTTAACGCAAGGAACTTGATTGATTTGAGTACTAGTCTCGTGTTTTAACGTAAGGAACTTGATTGATTTGAGTAACGGTCTCGTGTTTTAAGGTAATCAACTTGATTAATTTGAGTAACGGTCTCGTGTTTTAACGTAAGGAACTTGATTGATTTCAGTGCCGGTCTCGTGTTTTAACGTAATCAACTTAATTGATTTGAGTGCCGGTCTCGTGTTTTAACGTAAGGAACTTGATTGATTTGAGTAACGGTCTCGTGTTTTAATGTAATGCACTTGATTGATTTGAGTACTAGTCTCGTGTTTTAACGTAAGGAACTTGATTGATTTCAGTACCGGTCTCGTGTTTTAACGTAATAAACTTGATAGATCTGAGTAACGGTCTCGTGTTTTAACGTAATGTACTTGATTGATTTCAGGGCTGGTCTCGTGTTTCGTGTTTTAACGTAATCAACTTAATTGATTTGAGTACCGGTCTCGTGTTTTAACGTAAGGAACTTGATTGATTTGAGTAACGGTCTCGTGTTTTAACGTAATGCACTTGATTGATTTGAGTACTGGTCTCGTGTTTTAACGTTATTAACTTGATTGTTTTGAGTACCGGTCTCGTGTTTCAACGTAATAAACTTGATTGATTTGAGTACCGGCCTCGTGTTTTAACGTAATAAACTTGACTAATTTGAGTACCGGTCTCGTGTTTTAACGAAAGGAACTTGATTGATTTGAATACCGGTCTCGTGTTTTAACGTAATGCACTTGATTGATTTGAGTACTGGTCTCGTGTTTTAACGTAATAAACTTGATTGATTTGAGTACCGGTCTCGTATTTTAACGTAATTAACTTGATTGTTTTGAGTACCGGTCTCGTGTTTTAACGAAAGGAACTTGATTGATTTGAATACCGGTCTCGTGTTTTAACGAAAGGAACTTGATTGATTTGAGTACCGGTTTTGTGTTTTAACGTAATAAACTTGATTGATTTGAGTAACGGTCTCGTGTTTTAACGTAATGCACTTGATTGATTTCAGTGCCGGTCTCGTGTTTCGTGTTTTAACGTAATCAACTTAATTGATTTGAGTACCGGTCTCGTGTTTTAACGTAATAAACTTGACTGATTTGAGTACCGGTTTCGTGTTTTAACGTATTAAACTTGATTGATTTAAGTAACGGTCTCGTGTTTTAATGTAATGCACTTGATTGATTTGAGTAACGGTCTCGTGTTTTAACGTAATGAACTTAATTGGTTTGAGTACCCGTCTCGTGTTTTAACGTAATAAACTTGATAGATCTGAGTTCCGGTCTCGAGTTTTAACGTAATAAACTTGATAGATTTGAGTACCGGTCTCGTGTTTTAACGTTATAAACTTGATTGATTTGAGTACCAGTCTCGTGTTTTAACGTAATAAACTTGATTGATTCGAGTACCGGTCTCGTATTTTCACATGATCGATTCCCCTTCCAAATAAGCACATATTACTGGCATCTTTTTAATGTCTTTGTGAACAATTCAACCTTTAAACAGTAGTCTCATTTATTCTGATTCCTGATTTCTAGCATGAACAAAATATACCCTAGATCAGATTTGTCCAAATCGTGGCCCGCGGGCCACATGTTTTTATACATTTTGCATTTTGTTATTGATAAAATAAAAAACAAATTCTGTGCACGTTAATTATCATAATTTTCACATGTTATTAATTTTGTGAGTGACGAATTTATTACATGGGTGTCGCGTCTGTAGGCCGACGCCAGACAAAATACGCTAAAGAAGTCACAAAATTAATTAAAGCATTCAACGACAGATTTTCATACATGCAAAAGCATGAAGAAAATTTCACAATTTTCTTAACCCCATTTGATTTGAAGGTCGAATCTGCACCTCCAAATTTACAAATGGAGCTTATAGACTTGCAATCAAGCATTGATATAAAAACCATGCTCGAAGGGAATAAAATACACGAATTTTATCAGAAATATGTCCTTGAAGATAAATTTCCAAAATTAAGGCAACTGGCAAAGGCAAAATACTAGCCAAATTACCAGTCGATATTAAAAAATTATGAAATAATAAAAAACAAATGTTTCGTTAATTTTACAAAGTAATAAAATATTTCGATTGTAAGTTGTTTGTTTATTTTTAATATAAAAAAAACGTCATATTATTATCAAGTTATAAAATATTTATATGTGTGGCCCATCAAATACTTGTAATGTTTTATTTGGCCCACCAAACGATTTCAGTTGGACACCCCTACTCTAGATAATGAAAAAATGGATGAATTCAAAGTGCAGTGAAGTGTCAAATCTTGATGATTTTGAATCAGAAAACTATTAGACAACAGTCTCCGGGTCCTAATAAAAAAAAAGGAATCTATAGGATCCTTCAAATATAATAGGCTCTCCAAGAATATGTCTGAGCATGTGTTAATATGTGTTCCATCAACTGACAAAAAAGAAAATCACTGCAGAATTCCAAGTTATATAGTATGTTAAACACATGACCCGGTGCATGTGTAAGGAGTAACATATGAACTAGCTATACACAAGAGAATGTTGAGAAAATTACTACACGAAACTAAATAACTTAAGTATTTTAAACATACATATAAACTTTTATTACAAAATTCTTAATATATTAGGTAAGTCCAGAAAGTAAGTGTACTGAATTTTTGTAGGCTACAATTTTTTTTATTTAAACAAAAATATTACGTGGTTGCCGTAGTACATATGTAAGCTATTTTTCGACATAGTCGCCATTCCTCTCAATGCAGGTGGTGAAGCGGGGTATCAACTTTTTGATGCCTTCCTCGAAGTAGTTTCCCGCCAACCCCTCCGTTCACTTCTCCATCTCCTCCTTTACCTCCTCGTTGGTTGAAAACCTTTTTCCACCCGTGTGCAGCTTCAGGGAGGTAAAGAGATAGTAATCTGAAGGTGCTAGGTCAGGGGAATGCGCGGGATGGTTCAGGACATCTCATTTAAACGAGGCGAGCAGTTCCTTCGTGGCGTTGGTTGTGTGTGGTCTGGCATTGTCGTGCAGCAGGCAGACTCCCTTTGTCAGCATGCCTCTCCTCTTGTTCTGAATCGCCCTCCGCAAGTTTTTTAGGGTCTCACAGTATCTTGCAGAGTTGATGGTCTCCCTTTGAGGCATATATTCAATTAAAATTATGCCTTGACAGTCCCAAAACAATTTCGTCAGTCACAATTGAAGGTCTTCCGCTCCTTTGATCATCATGCACAGACGTACGACCGTTTTTAAACTCGCGACACCACTTGTACACACTCGTACGATTCATAGCTTTATCACCATATGCAGTTTTCACCTCATTATAAACCTCAACCGGAGGTTTTCCCTTCCAAACGAGATAACGGATGACGCCCCGTATTTCGCACTTGGCGGGAGATTGGATTTACATTTTTCACAAAACGTGTTGTCGCGTCGACACTTCTCAACGTACTGACCTCGAACCGGTCTCGTTACGAAGAGGAAGGGTCAGGCTACACGGAAGTGTAGTCATTTGTCGAAAAATAAAATCCATCCGGTCGTGAGAGCCTCAGTACACTTACTTTCTGGATACGCCTCGTATATTAATCTACTAGTTGCGACCCGTGAAATATTCACGGAAGTAACACAATTTTATATATTTTTGAAATACCGAATGGAGCAAGATCAGCTTAAAGTTTTTTTGGGTTCATTAATGTTTAAAGTTTAAAATAAAAAAGGTACATATTGATTGATGAGTTATTTAATTCTCAAAAATCTCTTTATACACGATTTTTTGTGTATAAACATTACTGTTGTTCAATTTAAATCGTTGATAAAGTTTTCCTTGAAGACTTGTTTCGATATATATTGACTTAATGTTTTCGCGTTTTCGACATCTTGAAAAAGCCACATATAATTGTCTGCATTCAAAAAAAGAGCATAAGATAAATAAACACAAGTAATTATAAGGTTCAATATATTAGGAAATAAATGAATTATTTAATGATTTACAATTCAAAATAAATTGGCATCGTCCTCTTTTACACCGGTTTGATCAGTATAATTTCAATCTGTTTCGAAGTAGTACATACAAGTAATCATAAGGTTCAATGTAAAAGGAAATAAATGAATTATTTGATGAATTAAAATTCAAAATAAATTGGCATCGTCCCCTTTAACGCCGGTTCATTCAACATAATTTCAATCTGTTTCGAAGAAGTAAACACAAGTTATTATAAGGTTCAATATAATAGGAAATAAATGAATTATTTGATGAATTACAATTCAAAATAAATTGGCATCGTCCCCTTTTACACCGGTTCGTTCAGTATAATTTCAATATGTTTCGAAGTATTCCTCTCTCGCTCTCTTGTATTCAAAAATCAATTCTCGTATTCTTTCTTTGACGACAACCGTATGGGTTTTGGCCTATTTATATTAAGATATGCCAATTTTAGTAAACCATTAAAAACCAGCCAAGTACTGGGAAAGGTTGTCTTGAGGTCCTCAAGTGTAAAAATGCAATTCAATATTTTACTCGTTAATAATATTCAAGTTTTACGTAAACTGTTCGAGCTTTTCTTATTTTCTTCTGTTATTTCCGCATCTCACAGAATCAACCCTCCTAGTCAATATGAGAACATATAAATTTATGAGAAGCATGGAAAAAAAACAATTTTAGAATAAATCAAGAGACATCTTTCAGCTTCTTGTGCTTGATGAAGAAATACACCTGGATCACCTCGTTGATGACACATATCATGTATAGTACGAGGCATATCCAGAAACTAAGTTTTTTTTTTAATTTAAACAAAAAAATTACGTTGTTACCGTAGTACATATGTAAGCTATTTTTCGACATAGTCGCCATTCCTCTGAATGCAGGTGGTGAAGCGGGGTATCAACTTTTTGATGCCTTCCTCGAAGAAGTTTCCCGCCAACCCCTCCGTCCACTTCTCTACCTCCTCCTTTACCTCCTTGTCCGTTGAAAACCTTTTTCCACCAATGTGCAGCTTCAGGAAGGTAAAGATATAGTAATCTGAAGGTGCTAGGTCAGGGGAATGCGCGGGATGGTTCAGGACATCCCATTTAAACGAGGCGAGCAGTTCCGTCTGGCATTGTTGTGCAGCAGGCAGACTCCCTTTGTCAGCATGCCTTTCCTCTTGTTCTGAATCGCCCTCCGCAAGTTTTTTAGGGTCTCACAGTATCTTGCAGAGTTGATGGTCTCTCCTTGAGGCATATATTCAATTAAAATTATGCCTCGACAGTCCCAAAACACGGATGCCATGATTTTCTTGGCTGAAATTGTGGTTTTGAACTTTTTGGCGGAGGGTGAAGAGGTGTGACGCCACTGTTGAGACTACCTTTTGGTTTCAGGCGTGTAGTGTGCAACCCAAGTTTCATCTTCAGTAACGATAGAGCGGATAAATTCATCTCCATGGAGTTTGCAGCGCCTCAAAAACTCTTGCCCGGCCTCCACTCGATTCAACTTGGCGGGATATTGGATTGACATTTTTCACGAAACGTGTTATCGCGTTGACACTTCTCAACGTGTTGACCTCAAACCGGTCTCGTTGCGGAGGGGAAGGGTCAGGCTACACGGAAATGTAGCTATCATGTCGAAAATAAAATCCATCCGGTCGTGAGAGCCTCAGTACACTTACTTTCTGGATACCCCTCGTATATGCCTCATTAGAGCTATAAACTCATGTGTTCTGCCTTCTGCGAACGTGACAGATGCGCTACAGTATCGCGAGTAACCGAATATAATTCATTACACGTTTTTATATTGTGTGTTACCATAAGTTGTGTCCGTTTTTTTTTCATTTAATAATGAGCAGCAAAAGTAAAACAAAATGATAAATGTTATACATCATTCGAAAGAAAATTTTCTGCTCTACAAGATATTGTGTTTTTTTTACGTTACATTTATTATTTTATTTGATTGCAAGCCTTCAAAATGGAATGTCAAGTAGACGAAAGTGAGCATTTTCGACACCTCATTCTGTTCGCGTTCAATCGAGGGAATAAAGCTGCCAAAGCTGCTCGCGATATTGGCGAAGTGTACGGTGAAGATGTTATGAATTAAAGGACAGCTCTTCGATGGTTTTTGCGTTTCAAAGACAGTAATTTCGACTTGAAAGACATGGAGCGTTCCGGACGACCAGTGGACTTCGATGAGGATTGCTTAAACCACATTATTCATGAAGATCCCCTTCAAACCACCGTAGAACCGTAGAGTTGGTTAACACCTACACCCTGAATTGTGATATAGAGGTCCTTTTCAAACTGTCCCGTAAATCGCGCCTATGAGAAATACAGTATAATGTTAAATGACATACTTATCATATACAGAATGACCTTAACATATAATTTTTTGTAATGTCTCTATATCTTAAGAATTTTCGATATTTTTTTGATTACTCACTAAAATTACCGCGTAATCAATCATCAACATGCAACAGCTAAAATTACTCACTAAAATTACCGCGTAATCAATCATCAACATGCAACAGCTGTTTGACATTTTTATGTTATGCTTGTTTACTATGAAATTTTTGTTTGTCGTTACGAATTTAAATCACACAGGTAATTCTTATTTTTGTTTAACTTTTTTCTATTTCGTAAATAAATGATTTTAAATTTTGATTGTGTTCAAGTTTTAATATTTTATTGTTAATAAAATTTTTTATTATGTAATGTGTTTTGAGGCGTGTTTTTGTTTTTTTTTTTTAATTTCAATTTTATTTAACTTTTTTCATGCAATTTCGGCAACTTGAAACAGCAGAAATGCGAATGCTTAGGTAGTCGGCAGTAGTATCACTAAAATATAAAATTAAGAGCTCACACATTCGTGGTATCCTGGGGGTCACTGACATAAACAGTACGCTGGAAGAGCGACAGCTGAGATAGTACGAGCACATAAGACGGAGACCACAAGACTATACGGTAAATCAGACAATCTCTGTGGATCTTCGTCGACAGACGTCCAGAGGAATACCAAAGAACTCCTGGATAACTCAATGCTCCAAAATCCTGTAAAGAAACGGCCTTGATGAAAGTGACACCCAGAACCGAAAAACATACAGCCTGAGAACGAAAAGAGCTGACCCCAACAGCCTACCTAGGCAATGAGTTGGGACAGTGCCAGGAAGAAGAGCTGACCCCAACAGCCTACCTAGGCAATGAGTTAGGACAGTGCCAGGAAGAAGAGCTGACCCCAACAGCCTACCAAGGCAATGAGTTGGGACAGTGCCAGCAAGAAGAACATGCAATTTTTGTTATTACAGTCGTTAAATATTATTAAATAAAAACCTAATAAATTGGTTTCTCTTAATTGCTTCGTCTCTTTAAGATGAAGTGGCTAATACATGTATAGTATTTATACATAATGAACCTATTTACACAAAACATCAAACAGAATTGAATCATTTTCTTTGGAAATACGTAATTACTCCGTTTGAGCTCGGAGCTGTATACACTCTTTAATTTATTTGGAGTAAACACTAAGATAACAAACTCAAGTGGAAGAATTTAATGTTTAAATAAACAGCAGCGACTTGATCTCCCCTAGGTATTTGAAACAGTTCCAAGAGAATGCTCAGGCAATAAAGTATTTGCTCTCATAATTGTTTACTGTTGTCTTCCTCCAACATACTTATACCTATCCTCGTTTCAGCCACTCGGTGAATTCAGTTTTACTTGGCACGACTGTCAAGCGTATTAGGGAAGTGTTTGCCTGAGCTCAACTCTTGGTTTGTTTCTTAAGCAGTTCGTTTCTTAAAACAAAGTATTTGGGCTACTACTGGTCAATATTGAAATATGAAAGGCGATAAAGATATTAACAGACAATGACGTTCGTTATGAATAGCAGAAGGAATATTAAAGAAAGACACTTTAAATGATTGTTATTTTATAAAAAAGCGAATAATTTATCTTATGACATTTCATTGTACTCAAAATGCAGTATGAAAATGCATATTTGTACTGCTAAGATATTATAGGTTTCTTCATTTACTTATAATGTATGGTCGATTTCGACTATTCAAACGATACATAGTGCGCATCAATACTAAACACAAGATGTTACAAAGTATAAACATTAACAAGATTTATATAAAAGTACAATCAAAAGAATCACACACTTATCACCACATAAACAAGCGCACAGCAGACCAAGGCCCAGGGATGTATCAAATGCATGGAAGGACTCTTGAAAAACTTCATACATACACATAAAACAATCCATTTAGAAAAAACAAATACAAATATTTACTAGCAAAGCTCATCCACTCTATACTTAAACTATAAAAACACAATAATCATTAGAACAATATATATATTAAAACCCCAATCAAGGTTTAAATATCGATTATCATTTGGAAAAAAATAAAGAAAAAAACTCAAGGCAGGGATAATAAATGTGCTTCTGAAATTTTTTCTACGGTTGGTTCTCCATACCAATTTAAAAAAATACATTTTATTTACTTGAACTCGAATATTCGCCTTTCTATCAGAACAACACAAATTGTAAATTTTTAATTGTGGATAGTGCAAAACATTATCTCGTTTGAGTTCAAGTGTCTATAATAATAGTTATAATCAAAATATACTTTATATAACGCCATTAACCTTTCCCTTCCTGTGATAAAAAAATCCGCCCGTTCCGGTGATGTGTATTCAATACACATAAATACATATGTAAAAATTAACGATTAAAAATCGTAAAAATAAGAATATTGATAGCAAATCGCTTAAATTCATTAAATTTGAAGTCAAAAGTGTTATAATAAATTTTATTGCTAAAAACATCGGACGACGTTCACAAAACGGGAGAAGCGACCACCTCGAATGACAGCCCGCTGGCTACCAAGCGAGAGAAGCGAGCGAACTGAGATTCTATTTATTGCGTACCCATGTACCGAAGTAGAGTGAAACGTGAATAGCGTCGCTTCCTCACCCATAGCGGTTTTTTTTAAATGAATATACCTACGTCACACACTGGCACACGTTTGATTGTATTCGTGAATTTATTCCCGATTTTCATAAAATATCTCTGATGTGGCCGATAAGTGATAACAATTATTAATATTATTTTTTTCATTCAATGCGTAAATGTATTACGGAAGAATACCTAAAATCTGAACCCAATATTTATTATATTTATAGAGATATTAATGTTTTTAGAAGCAATGTGTACTAGTTACACATGACAGGGAAGGAAGGGTTAAGAAAGCAAACTCTTCTCAGGAGTGCTTCAACTTGGGACGCAAAATCACTTTTATTGACAGATTAATAATTACAAAATAAAACTTGAGGAAAGGAAGATAGTGGCTGTGACTATTGGATTAGGTACCCACATGTGTATATACAGTTTTAGTCTACGCATATAGGAAGACAGTGTAATCGTTTGTATCCCTAATAACAAAAACAACGAATTTGCTTATATTATTCACAAGAATTCTGGAATCAAAATATTGTAAAAATCATAAATCCTTTATTATTGAAAAAGTTCTGCAAACCAACAAAAAAAAACAGATGCGTGAGACTAAAACAAAACAAAAAAAAACAGATGCGTAGAAGTGAAACTTCTTAGCTCCTAGGAAAAGTTGATTTTATGCATTGCTTTTTTTCCATTTTTTAACGATTTTGTTTAGTATTAGGAAATGGTTATGTGGAATTTAATTCAAGAAAATCTCTCTTAATTAAATCTTCTTCTTCATCGTCTTATTTTAGGCCTGTTGGCCTGTTATGGTCCTGCATCATTGTTTGCCTCTTGCGACGTCGACTGCCAGCTGTCTTTCCATCTTTTGGGAGGTCGTCCTGGAGGTCTGCTTGCTTGGGGGATACTGTCCCTGGCCATTCTTACGGCTCATGGTTCCGCCATTCTGGATACGTGTTCGTTCCAGAACCTTCTTCTCTGTCGTCCCTATCTGACAATATCTTCAACTTCGCACGTCCTTCGGATTTCTGTGTTACGTACTCTATCACGAAGGGTTTGCCAGCGATACTCCTGAGTACCTTCATTTCGCTGGTTCGAAGGAGATTTTTGGTTCTGACAGTGTCGGCTCTGGACTCTATGCTGTATGTCATTATGGGGCGTACACAGGTCTTGTATATCGTCACCTTGCTGAGGATATAGAATATTTCTTGCTAAGGATATACAAGAACTTAATTAAATAATAAAATATATTTTTTTTTATTTGTAATAATAAATAATAATAATTTTAATAATAATATAATACACTTAATTATATTTAAATAATTAACAATAATTTATTATTAAATAAAATATTTAATAATAATAAATTATAATTTAATAAAAATAATAAATAATAATAATATAATACACCGTTTCACGTTTGGCGACGTTCAGGCCAATTTGTCCTACCGCGCCTATAGAAGTTTCACTTAAAAAAATAAAAAAATCGTTAATTAAACTGGGATTTTTTTCATTTATAGTTTATTTGTATCAAGTGTTTTACCAATCAGGTCACAAATGTCGTTTATTAGTATTATAAAATAAATTTGGCATAATAACAAAACAATACTTCCTGTTCAACTTTAATCTTTCAAGATTTTCAAGACGACAACTCAAGAATCGCTGAACCATTTATATCACGGGTTTTTCAGAGCGTTCGACGTTTTTTACAACAGGTTTTAAACGCTTTATCATTATGGCGTGACATTAGGTGTTTAAATAGTCAAGTAATATATTGCACAAGTCGGAAACAATGTTGTATGAAGCTCACTTAAGTGAATGAAATGAAATATTTCGATGTAATTGTAGACTTCATGTCTAAAATTTTATTCTTAATTGATTTTTTTTAAGTGGAATTAAAATCAATTTAACCGAATTACGCGTAAATTATTTTGTTTTGTAATTTATTTTGTCAAACAATGTTTATTCCACTTTTTGTAACGATATAACCCTAACCGTTTTAAGGCTTTCACCTCATCTTCAGGGGAGCACAAACATGACTATTTCAGGGAAGCACAAACAAGACTACTACAGGGGAGCAATAACAAAAATAAATAAATTATTTTGTATTTCAATAATTATTTCATATTTAAATCTTAGTTCAAATTTACATTTATAAGTGTGAATCATTCGAGTTCACTACTCGGCATTTATCACGTCGTTTTTTACTGTCCATGATGTTAGACTCAATAACAAGTTACCAGCTAATAATATTAGTCTACTCACTTGTGCCAATCTCCAATCTTTCTTAGACCTTGTTAAATTTGTATTATTTTTTGTTTTTTGTTTTTATTTTGCTTTGATTAGTTATTTACTGTCCATGCAGTGATACTCTGTGATCAGTTACAAACCAATATATGAGCCGGTTAAAGCCAAAGTGGTGTAAGTCACATTATACTAGATCTGAGATATGAATGCTTTTAGTACAGCTGTTATAGAAAATTCCACAATACTACTAAACCATGTTTTTTTTTACTGAATGCGCTCAAAAATGTTTGTTTTAACTATTTCGTATTATTTTTGTCATTTGCACATCTTAACTGGAAAATTATAAGGCCCTAAAGTAACTTACACCACTTTAGCTTTAAACAGTTACCCATAATAAATTGTTATAGGGAATAACTGTAACAATTAAAGTTTAATGTTATTTTATTTTACAATACTATAGGTCATTACAAGAATGTGAATAAATGTTTGCAAAAAGTTTATTTAATATCTCACTCGTGTCCGTCACAAAATATATGATTACCTAACATCATTAGTGTCATCAGTATTCTGTGGTTTAAGGTCTTCAGCAGAGTCAAAAGTACGTAGGTCTAGATATAATAGTATCATACTCATGATGGATAGGTGGAATGTAGGGTAAAATATATTGCATGTCCTTTATGTTTCTCTTTTGTCACTGGCCTGGGTCCATTGTAGAGTGTTCTCAAAGGTGCATTTGCAACAGATATTGGCCGTCCCCGTTTCGCTGATGGTTTGATGTTAAGCTTGAACAATGGAAGCTCATCAGATAAGTTCTCTTTGTAAAATATAGTGAACGGGTCGGTTTTCTTGTACCGAATCCATTGCATATGTAGCCATGACACTGGATGTTTGTCTTCATTCAATTTTCTCTTGGCTATAGATTTATCTATGTTTTCTGTGGATAAAAATTCTTCACTAGGCATCACAGTAACGTGATTTTTGTTTCCTAGCTTTTGTTATGACTCCAAACCAGTCAGCAGGGCAAAATATGTGTTTATTCTTGCTATAGATTTCGATTGAGCGAAAGTCTGCATCGTTGGGAAGGTAGGAATGTCCACTTCGCATAAACTTTTGGTCAATTATGTCTACGTTGTTGTCTTCACTTAAAACCAGTCTTAATAAGTTTAATGCAAGTTTCCAATTCCTGTTTTGTCCCGTACAGGTGTTACGTACATGACTGCATGTTTTGCTGTTGTGTCTCTAGTTTTTATGTGTTTGATAACACAGACACCGATTTGTTGTGAACCCCGAGATCCGACAGTTTCGTCCCAGCAATACTCCTGTTGAGAGCTCATGGCAACCTAAGTTATATATGTATAAATTACGTTTATAATATGCTATTTGGCATAACAATTTTGGGAAAGGTAAGGACTTTTCCAAATTGCAAGTCTCAAACTTTTGTTATTTGTGAAATATGCAACGCTGCTTTGTGTTTCAACAAAGACAAAAATTGCTTCGCTGGTTTTCACAAATCTTAATTATCATTTTATTACTAAATTCATTATTTATTAATAAATATTAATTATCATCAGTTTATATAATTTATCATCATTTATATCATTATATCATATAATTACCATTACAAATGCGCCGTAATTCATATATAAACCATATTGTTTTTTTTTTAATATAAATATATTATATAAAAACAAAAAACAAAACGTTTTATTGTATTTTTCATGTTCCAGTACTTATTTAATGCATAAATATATTTTTATTTTTGAAATACAAAATAACACGCATTGTATGGTTAATATTCAGAAATAATTTTACACGGAATATACTACAATCACAACGAAAATTATACATAATTGCATCAATCCTGTCAACAAAACAGAAATATTCAGTGGAATAATGGTGCAACTCCCACTTACACCACCATTGACTGCTTAAACTTGTACTGCCATCTATGCGTATATTAGGATAACTAGGACTTTCACCACATTTCTTATTAATAGTTCTTCGTACACTCTTAGTTTATTTAAGAAGTGGACTTACACAACTTTGGCTTTAACCGGCTCATTTGTTAAGACTCGTTCCGTCCCTGGCATGCTTTAAGAAGCGACTGAAAAAACTCTTAATTTCTAGTCAGTAAAATAACGTGTTTCATTGCCGATTTTTATTTTCCTTTCCTCTCCACCTTTCTTCTTTCTTCTCCCTGGCTCCATCCCAACTCACTGTCTGCGAAGACTGTTGGAGTCAGCTCTCCTCGTCCTCAGGTTGTATGCTCTTCTGACCCGGACTACGTCCCCCAGGCCGTGCCTCTGCATCAGGTTATCTTTTTGCACCACCCATGAATTCTTTCGTCTTACAGAGTTTTCTTTTTTCTTCGTCTTCCTTGATAAGTTTTCTGCAGTTTTCTCACCAATTAAGTTTTAAGCATATGCAGATGCGTGGAAATACCTAATATAAAAACCGCGTTCCCTGCCTTTCTATCTTTACACTCAACTTGAATCTATTTATTTTGTATTTTTTTAATCCATCTGTAATAGTGAGTTCGTGTCTCAAATTAAGACGCCCTTGAGGAGAGCTTCCTCGTTAAACGGCGCTATATAAATTGTCTTACAATATTATTATTACTGCCCGTTTTATTTGTCTTATTTTTTACAAACCATTTTCATATTCATGTAATTAATTGTAATGTAATTAGTAATTTTTCATGATTAGTAAAGGAGAAGCACACCCTTGATGAAACTTTGATCTCTAAAGGCTGCTTAATAAATTGTCCTTTAATATTTACTTTGTTCTAGACGGTGAAATTTGCTGATCAAAAAGGTTTGGAAATGAATTATGAAATGCATAGTTGTTAAATAACGTTAAATTCATAACGAATTGACATAATTGCAATCTAGTGCATTTGGAAATAATGTTCAGAAATCGGCAAAACATTTTGTCAATTACGTGTGATTCATTGTAATTATTACTCGATAACCCCCTTACCACGGACCATGGCAGACACTCAACGCGCAAAATAAATTATCGGCAAAATTTGCACTTATCTGTATTTCATAATGCAACAATTTAAAAGTTATTTAATATAAAATTATTTATAGGACTCATGTCACAAATGTTTCGGTCCTGCAAGGCTCCAACTGTAAACCTATAGAAGATATGGTTGTAAAGGCGGAATTACGGTGGACCGGGCATGTGATACGCATGGGCGATCACAGACTCCCAAAACGCGTCTTGTACGGGGAAGTGGTGGGCAAGAGAAGAGTTAGTGGGCAGAGAAAGCGCTATAAGGACAGTCTGCGAAAGTCGCTTACTTTGTGCGTGGCGCCTGAGGACTAGGAGCAGGTGGTTCGGGACCGTGAGGGGTGGAGAGCCGTATGTTCTCGGGCTGACGGCGTCTCAGCGGCTAGACGTGTGAAAAACAGTCAGCGCGCTGCGAATATGCATCAGCATGACCAGGTAGCTCAGCAGGGTCCACATCTCTATGGCATTTGCGGGAGGGAGAGCGCATCTAGGATCGGGCTGTTTTGTCACAGAAGATCACACGATCGACGTGAGAGAACGGTTCATGATTGACGTTGTAGTGGCGAGGGGATCCTCGACTACGAGGCCCGGCAACGACGACGATTTATGGGACTATCGAATTCAATACATTTTGTCCAACATTGTGAAACTACATTTTAAAACATTTAAAATGAAACTACTTAGTTCTTTCACTCGTTACATGTATTCTCGCTACACGTGTTTCTACCTCCTATACCTATGCGTTTATCCAGCGAAATGATTCTGGTTTATTATGAGAACAGTGTTTACAAAATATATCAGACTGGTGTCGGTTAGTTTTCTTTTCCGTTTTCGTATAATTTTTTTTTTGCATCTATAATATATTGTAAAAATCCAGCGGCCACGTGTATTGATTTGAGTTTTTTTCGTCATACAAAGCAAGACGTCTTACAAAGGATTAATTAAGGAGTTTATCCAAAGGCTGTTTCTAATACATTTTTTTCAATATTACATTGTTAAAAAGGGTACGATGGCTTTTGCTCTTAATTGCAAACAATTGTTACACCTACTTACATTATATCTATTCCGACTGTAGCGTGTCTATTCTGCTGTTACCAATCATAATTTTATTTGCCTTAGCCTGTTGGTGTCTCATTTTGATTTTCGTTCAAGTCCGTTATCTTCGATCCTCGTTAAGATATTGTCTTTGTTCAGCGTTTATGGTTTGTCGCCGTAGCCATTGTTGTGTTTTTTTATTTTTGCTTAGCAGGAACACGCTGTTCTACTGCCAATCTGGATATTCCACGCATTTTCAAACTGGTACTTAAGTTTAAAAGTAACGGTCGCGCCAAACGTTGCTGACTTAATACGAGGGTAGTCCCAAAAATACCCGACCTAACGAAGAAAACACAAAAAATTTGGAACAAAATATTTTTATTTCTCAACATAGTCTCCTTTCAGCTCGACACACTTTTCCTAGCGATGTTCAATAGCTTCGATACCATGTTTATAGTGAGAACCGTCGAGCGCATCAAAATAGCCATCAACCGCAGATTCCACCTCTTCATTGTTAGCAAATATTTTATCACCGAGCCATTTTTTCAAGTTTGGAAAAAGAAAATAACCCAAGGGGGGCTAAATCTGGCGAATAGGGTGCGTGAGGAAGCAAATCGAACTTTAATTCATTGATTTTGGCCACCGCGATAACGAATCGACGAAATGAATCGACGCAAAAACTCGGCTTTATTGCTGTGAAACATCGCCAAACACTCGATTGAAACACCGTCACGACGCTGTTTTGGTTCCATTGTGAGCAAACGCGGCATCCATCTTGCGCACAGCTTTCTCATGTCCAAATTTTTAGTCAATATGCGATATACAGCACTTTTTGAAATGCCTACCATGTCTGCTAGCTCGCGCACTTTCAATCGACGGTCATCCAATACCATTTTGTAGATTTTCTTTACCATTTCTGGCGTGGTCATCTCATTTGGTCGACCACTGCGATGCTCGTCTTGGCAGCTCGTACGGCCTCGTTTAAACTCTGCCACCCAATATTTTACTGTTGTAAACGAAGGAGCAGACTTCCTCAGAGTAGAATCTAGCTCGGCTTTGATATTGGTTGGACTTAGACCTTTCAAATGAAAGTATTGTATCACATAACGATGACCAATTGTTTCATGTTTACAAATTCACTGAGAGCGTTCACTATTGATGGCTGCCAAACAAATACTAAACAACGTAGCGTCTTAAAACTTAAGCTTTATAAGTTTAATACTTTCTACCATAGTAATTTTTTAAAGCAACAACCGCCATCTATACGTCAGATCGGGTACTTCTGGGACCACCCTCGTACATCAAATGCGTCAAAAACAATTATGTTTTTTTCGCATTCTATCACTTTTGTTGTAAAAATATTTTGCAAAAAAGTACAAAACAAATGTTCGGTTGAAAAAATAATCACCATTATTTAATATTGCAATTACCAACTCGTTTTACTTTAATAGCGAGTGTTTCAAAATTGTAATGTTTACCTTATGCAGTAGCTTCTGCATACTAGTATATGTCCAGTTTCAATTTCGTTCCACAGTCACGGTATGTTTTGTTTCACTATCGGCTTCTCGGCGTTACGCAAATTACGTAATAGATATTGCACTTGTATGATGTTAATTTTAAATTGTGTGAAGTGAAGAGTAAAAGATAATTTAGTAATGCCCACAATTTCAAATCAAAATCTATTTAATAAATAACGATGCGCGGGGAAGGACATGTACAAAACATATATTATATTGGTAACTAATTTAATATTGAAACTATTTTACTCTCGACACAAAACCATAATTGGTTATTCTGACTGCCCCGTGTCAAATGTGAGCGAAATTATTCTAAAGCTAGCATGCAATTTATTTGCATATCTGTTTAACATCATGGTATATTATATAAGTAGCCAAATTTACAGAAATACAATAGTTTGTTACAATGTTAAAGAGAATTTGAAATAATCACTATCGTCTTCTTCTGGTATTGTGTCATTATAGTCCAAAGTAGAGAATGTATTACATTACAAAAGGGGTAAAATAAGGACACACTATGTCACCTTGGTGGTTTGATATTTACATAGATTCATGTGTAAAGGAACTACAGAGAACAATGGGTATACAGCATCACAACCAAAAGAGATGTATGTGCAAAGGAACTACAGAGGCCCATGGGTATAAAGAACTACAACCAAAAGAAGATCACTTGATATAAAGCACTACAACCAAAAGAGGTTCATATGTGAAGGAACTACAGAGGACAATGGGTATAAAGTACTACAGCCAAAAGAGATGTATGTGCAAAGGAACTACACAGGCCCATGGATATAAAGAACCACAACCAAAAGAAGAGCACGTGGTATAAAGCACCACAACCAAAAGAGGTTCATATGTGAAGGAACTACAGAGGACAATGGGTATAAAGCACCACAACCAAAATATATTTATGTGCGAAGGAACTACAGAGGCCCATGGGTATAAAGAACCACAACCAAAAAAGGTTCATGTGTGAAGGAACTACAGACGACAATGAGTATAAAGAACCACAGCCAAAATAAGAGCACGAGGTATGAAGCACCACAACCAAAAGAGGTTCATGTGTGAAAGAACTTCAGAGGCCAATAGGTATAAAGCGCCACAGCCAAAAGAGATGTATGTGCATAGAAACCACGGAGACCATGGGTATAAATAACCACAACCAAAAGAAGAGCACTTGAAACAAATGGAAACAGATAGACTGACAAAACAAATACGCAGTGCAAATGTAAGTAGAGAGCATGGTAGAAGAACACCAAGAATAGTATTCTCGGACCAAAGAAACTATATTTTGAAAGAGGGATGTGTAAGTCAGAGGAATCGAAGGAGTTGTATAAGAAGATAGATGGATGTGGAAGAGACAAATGATTAGTGTCGAGGTAGGAAAGTTTGGCGCTCTATTCTCTCTGCCTAGCATAAATGTATCAATGTTATGATGTTTGTCTTATAGTTATTGTATGACACATATTTTTTATGGTTTTTGTATGACATATAATTGTGTCAATAATGTCCAAAGAGATCTCCATTCAGTATTACATCGGTTCACTTTTAGAACCGATTGGCTATTCTGATCTAGAGATGTCAATGAATAATTTTGTTGCATCCGAAGGTTTTTGTAAAAGTACTTACAACTTGCTAGGTCGTTTGAACTCCTATATTTACTGCGCTACAAGTCATTTTCTTCCTTACGTGATGGCCTTAAATCCGTCGTCCTTACTATTATTTTCGCAGATTAATTGCCCCCTGAGGAGGAGTCCCTTCGGGTAGTTCCTTCTACGTTACTACGTGATGTCGCGCTCATAGAAAAAGTTTGAAGATTTCGATCTTCTAGTATATACGGCGCTGGATGAAGACTTACTTTATCACCCATAATAGTCTTGGTAATGAAATGATTGAACTACCCATGTTCCCATGATCAGCTTTTGAAAACGTTCATTATTTCTAATAATATGCCCAAAGAATGTTACTCCTACAATTCTATGTTGGCATATTATCGACAATCTTTCGGTCATCTCTAATTCTTAGATGATTGAGAAGTTCGTGTGACTTACAGTCCATGAAATTTAAATCATCTGTCTCCAGCACTATGATATATGACGAAAACATCTATTATGTTTTTTTCTCCTTTCTCATCGTGCTTTTTTCTACCCCGTACAGTGTTGATGATTTAACTCTTCCTTCCCTGTGATATGTACCAGTACACATTGCTTCTAAAAACTTTAATATCTCTATAAATATAATAAATACAGGGTTCAGATTTTAGGTATTTCTCCGTAATACATTTACGCATTGAATGAAAAAATTTTTAATAATAATTAGCACTTATCGGCCACATCAGAGACATTTTGTGAAAATCGGGAATAAATTCACCAATACAATCAAACGTGTGCCAGTGTGTGACGTAGGTATATTCATTAAAAAAACCGCTATGGGTGAGGAAACGACGCTATTCAAGTCTCACTCTCACTCTACTTCGGTATATGGGAACGCAAGAAATAGAATCATAGTTTGCAGTTGTGTTTCTTCCTTCGAGGTTTAACATACAGTGCTAGGCTGTCTCAACTTTCAGTAGCTCTAGGGCATCCATTTGAGGTTGTCTCTTCGCCCATTTTGTGAACGTCGGCCGATATTTTTTCATGTTTTCAGCAATTAAATTTCAAATATTATCACATTTGACTTCAAATTTAATTCATTTAAGTGATTGGCTATGAATACTCTTATTTTTCCGATTTTAAATCGCTCATTTTTATATGTGTATGTGTATTGAATACACAGCACAGGAACGGGCAAATTTTTTTAGCACAAGAAGGGAAATGTTAACTAGACGGATTTTGATTACAGTTTTGACCGGTCAATCAATTTCTTCATCAGACTTGTCTCAACTAAATGGCCCATAAAATGATATGGTTGGGTCAAGTGTTTAATTTTTCATCATCTAAACCCTATCATCCATTTGCTGTATTTTATTCAGTTGCAACGTAATAAAGAATAGTTGTAAATATCTTATTCTGGAAAGCAAATCGACTTTTTTGCTTTTCTACCCCAGTATATTTTTTTATCGTTTCATAATGCAAACGTTTGTGTTTTTGTCCCTAGACTCTACATCAGAGATCAGCAACCATTCTGCTGACCGCTGAGGTTTTTAAATACGTCTTCAGTCGACCGAAAATTGTAACTTAACTTATAGTTCTTGTATTGTTTAGTTAATAGCTGTGAAAATTTGTAACTTAACTTATAGTTCTTGTATTGTTTAGTTTATAGCGTGTGAAAAACTGTATTGTAACTTAACTTATGGTTCTTGTATTGTTTAGTTTATACTCGTAGCTGTGAAAAATTGTAACTTAACTTATAGTTCTTGTATGGTTTAGTTTATAGCTGTGAAAAATTGTAACTTAACTTATAGTTCTTGTATTGTTTAATTTATAGCTATGAAAAATTGTAACTTATCTTATAGTTCTTGTATTGTTTAGTTTATAGCTATGAAAAATTGTAACTTAACTTATAGTTCTTTTATTTTTTAGTTTATAGCTGTGAAAAATTATAACTTAACTTATAATTCTTGTATTTTTTAGTTTATAGCTGTGAAAAATTGTAACTTAACTTATAGTTCTTGTATTATTTAGTTTATAGCTGTGAAAAATTGTAATATTTATTTATTTCATTAACGGTACATAGACTTAACAAAAATATTTAAAGATAAACATAAATAGTGAGTGTTTCATTGATAAGGAAAGATTAATATTCTAAAAAAATAACTATTTGAAACAATTACATCAAAACCAAATCTTCTTCTTCCTCTTATTTTAGGTCTGTTGGTCTGTTATGGTCCTGCATCATCGTTTCCCTCTTGTGACGTCGACTGCCAGCTGTCTTTCCATCTTTTGGGAGGTTGTCCTGGAGGTCTGCTTGCTTGGAGGATACTGTCCCTGGCCATTCTTACGGCTCTTGGTTCCGCCATTCTGGATACACGTTCATTCCAGAACCTTATTCTCTGTCGTCCCCATCTGACAATATCTTCAACTTCGTACATCCTTCGGATTTCCGTGTTTCATACTCTATAGCGAAGGGTTTTGCCAGCGATACTCCTGAGTACTTTCATGTCGCTGGTTCGAAAAAGATTTTTGAATCTGACAATGTCGGCTCTGGACTCTATGCTGTATGTCATTATACATCATATCCTTGCTTTGGATGTTCATATACTTGTTTTTCCCGACAGTGTTCTTTAAACATCCGGAAATAGCTGCAGCCTTTTGTGATTGTTTAAGTACTCGTACTTCGCCATAGAGGTCATTATTGCACATTATGCTAGCACCCAAGTATTTAAATTTTGTAACTTGTTCAACTGGTCACTTGCTCTTTGGCTAGAGTCATGCATTTAGTCTTGCTGATGGAGATAGACATGTTGTATTTTTGGAAGCAGTGTGGAATCGATGTAGCATTTGTTGCAGGTCTTCCTCTGATTCGGCTATGATGGTGGCATCGTCAGCATAGCATATGATGTTTAGTATATTGTCACCCATCTTGTATCCCAGATTAAGTTTGGCAACTTCTTCTATCATTCAAAACCAAATGAATAGATATATTAAAAGAATAAAATAATTAAAATAATATATAAATATGCAAGTACACAAGTCAGAACTCTTTCAAAAATACGAAAAATTAACATGATACGGGACCGTCTCGAGACAGACAGCCCGCACAACAATACATTGAGCGTCATTCTTGACATTTTTTATTTTATTTTATTTAACCTGGCGGGTTTATTGCCACGTGGCAATCTCTTACAACCAACCAGAAAGATATTTTTATAGGCCCTAAGTGAAAACTAGACTGAAATCCCTTTTTTTTTATTGACATTCATGCTAAAAGAAAAATACAGTTGCATATAGCCAAAATTATATAAAACATACATAGTTTAAGTACAATCGATAGTCAATATACGCCACAACATCAAAATATGCTAGATTATAAAAAAAAATCAGAAGTGTGAGAAAGAGAAAAAAAATCCTCCACGAAAAACTCATTATAATTTGTTTTAAATTCATTATAAACCAATATTATATGAAACATATGATTTGTTATTTAATAATGATTGGGAAAAAATATTTCTCCGGTTTTATACGCTTGATGAGTTCGATAAATTGGTTAAAATATATACTCATTAGAAATGTGCCAATAGGTAGAAAACTAGCATGATGGAATAATACGAGTACATAACTTCAATCAGAAGATACATTACTTCATATCAGAGTTAGATCATATCACTTCATATCAGAGTACGATCAAATAACTTCATATGAGGGCACGATCACATTACTTCATGTCAGAGTACGATCATATCGCTTCATATCAGAGTACGTTCACATCACTTCATATCAGAAGGTAAGTGGTTGAACGTAAGCAATAAATGCAAAATTTACATGACGTCACTTTTGTATAAAATCCTTTACTGTCCTGCCAACTCCTTTTATCTCGTGTATGGTATATTTAAATTGTTCGCTATATATATGTTTTTTAAAGTCTTTCTTCATTCATTTGTGGTTCTTTGATGGGGTTGAGATTGTAATGCGGATGGAAGTATGTATGTGATATTTAAGGGTTAAGTGTGGAAGAGTCGAAAAATGTTTGTCGAGATAGGAAAGTCTCTCTGCCTATCCCGATAGGGAGACGGTATTATGGTATGTACAGATATATTATTATGGATTTAAATATGTGTATAGACATGAACACAGTATTTTATTATTACAGTTGAGTGTATTTTTATTTCAGATAAACATATGAAATTTGCGTTTAAAAAATTATACCACTTAGTTACAAGCCTTGCCTAGTGTACGTGTAGTACCTGCATACTCGCACATACGATCACACAATGTCCTTTTTGAAACACGCAGAGGAAATAAATTTCTCGTTTTTTTACCCATTCATGCAACTCTCGTTTCGTGTACATCCATACATTTTTCAAACATACTTTCTGTTTCTCACATTTCCTTCCTTTCTGTTCAAAAATTTCTCCCACTATCTCCTTCCACTCTCTCAATGTGAGCAAGTCATCTTAAGACGCCTTTCAAAATTCCACTTATGACATCTATCCCTTATACGTTATTATTATTTTTCTAATGATTTATTTCTCTATCAAACATTGTGGATAAATGAAATGATTCTATATATCCACAAAACGGCATTTATATTTTCATTGTTATGTATTGTTAAATCTCACTTATCAGTCACACATTAATCATTTAGACAAAAATCCTTGAGACATTTATCCTTTATCACTTAATTCCGTATTGTGACATTCATTGTCACCCCTAACATTATTTCTAAGAACACGCATTTTTACATTTTCTTCCACTGCATTTAGCCTTCACACGCATTATGTTTCTCCAACTTGGTCACAGGGTTCGATGTGAAATAGTGTAGCTACTGTATACCTCCAGAGAACACAGTGGGCAGCTATGTACGATGTACTCCATGGTCTGGATTTCACAAAACAGTGACTTTACTAGGCTCTAATCTGATCCTACTAAGAGCGCACTATTATTTTCTAAGATAAGGAATACCCAGGCAACCCCGTCGTCAGTTCGCCTACATGATGCCTGTTTTTTACGCCACACTCCGTCCCACAGGACCACCATTTATTGGCGATCACCCTGTTGTCTATTTGCTTCGATCTCTAAGATAAGATGATGAGAGATACAATGGGGTCGTTCTACATATTGATGGGTTATTATTAGTGTTTTATATATTATTTGAAATAAAATCTATAAGCTTGCCGACCTCTGCTCTACATGTTTCCAGTTAAAACCTCACTTTTTCCTCCTATCTCAACCGCTCGTGAATTATTAACAACGTACTGGGTCAACGTAGAAACATGTCTAGGTATACAAACTTGTCTCCATGGAACTCAACTACAGAGTTAACAAATATAATGTGTTGGTTAAAAACTCTGAAATTTCTCTTGAAATTAGATTTTTTGAAATATTTTTCATACAAAAGCTGGTTTTACAGAAATTAAAAAAAAGTTCAATGCATAAAAATATGTTTTTTTTTGCCAATTACCACGAACTATTTGGTCGTCATTGTCGAAGGTGTTAACAAGTCTTGCAGTTCTTATTACATTTTCATAAATACAAAGCATCACGCCATTTCTCATCGGTACAGTAGAGGACAAAGCGCCAATGGTATTCGTTCAACTTTTATGATATTCGTTCTTTATCTGCTCTACAATCGTACATCATATCATACTGTTCCTTTTTTTTTGACACCTAACATTTGGTGCTATCAAAATTTACCTCATTTGGTACAAATATACGTTCTTCAACTACAGTTTCTCAACTACAACTATGGAAACTACGTTTGTAAAGACGAAACTGCAGTGGACCGGACATGTGATACGCATGGGTGATCATAGACTTCCAAAATGCGTCTTGTACTAGGAATTATCAACCAAACGAAAGGTTGGTGGAGAGAGAAAATCCTATGTGGACAGTCTGCGAGAGTCGCTGGCTTTGTGCGGGGCGCATGAGGACTTGGATCAGGGGGCTCAGGACCGTGGTTGATGGAGAGTCATCTGTTCTCGGGCTGATGGTATCTCAACGGCTAGATGTGTGAGAAATAGTCACCTTGCTGCGAACATGTATCAAGATTGGCAGGTGACTCAGCAGGATTCACATGTATGTGACATCAGCACAAGGGAATGTGCATCTTGGATCGAGCTGATCATCGTGGAAGAGCAGTTCAAGATTAACGTTAATATGGCGAGGGGGCTTCTCTTAAACTACTCTTTCTCTTCCTTAGCATTATTATTCCCACATGGTGGTGGGGTCTACCCTTCCAATAATTCGCCGCCACTTCGCCCGATCCTGAGCATCTTCCGGAGCGATATCGGCGTCCCTCATGTCCCGCCCAACCACCATCGGCGTCTCTCATGTCCCGGCGCCACCCGCGCTTGGGTCTTCCTCGGGACCTCTTACCAGGGACATTAAGTGTCTGCGCCCTGTTTCCTATATACTCTGGCGGTCTTCTGCTGACGTGTCCATACCATCGCAGCTTGCTCTCTTGAATCTTGTCAGAGATGTCGCGTACACCTAGACTCCCACGGATGTAGGAGTTTCGGATCCTGTCAAGCCTTGTGACACCACACATCCATCTCAACATTTTCATCTCAGCTGTCTGTATGGCACGGATGTGCCTTAGGGGGGTAGTCCAGGTTTCTTAGCCATATGTGAGCACAGGCCGAATGACACTCTTGTAAACTAGCCCGTTGAGTTTGACGGGCATTTTTTTATCACAAGTCACACCCGCGACTTCCCGCATTTTCAGCCAACTTTTCCTATACTACTATAATACAGTAATAGAAACCTCGATTTTTAAACCTATAGAGCAGGCACAAAACTCGTGGGTCGTCATTGAACGTGTTGGAAACACTACTGATCGGTGTGTACGATTTTTATTATTAAGGGGTTTTTTTACCAGACTGGCACACTATTTTTATTTTTTTTGGATACCATCAGGATTAGAACCCATAATCAACAATCTTACTAAAAGGCTAAGGAAGTCTTCAGATTGCACTGTTTACAACCCGCAGAAAACCTACCGTGTGTCTACCTACCACAGACAGAGTTTTGTATAGCACTATGTTTGTTTTACTTAACCCTTCCCTTACGGTGTTAAAATTGAAACGCGTGCTCCGGTGTTGGGTAGTGAGTACGCGATCAAAAATTAGCGATTTTAAATCGGAAAAATAAGAACATTCATAGATAATCCCCTTAATTAATTATAATTGAAGTTAAAAATTATAATAATTGAGATTTATTTGCTGAAAACATTAAAAAACCATCTGGCAACGCTCACGGAACGGGCGTACGTCTAATCTATTTGCAAGTCCAGAAGATACTGCGGCGCGGAGCAGTACCCCGGCGTGGCTTACGTTTGCGACGATTGAGACAATTGAGCTCCTCGCAATTCAGTGGAGTATGCAAGAGTGAGATGCGAATATAGTGTCGCGCTTCCCGCATACTCTTCACCTATCGTCAAGACGAGGCACTCGCAGCGTTTAAATGCGAATTTGTTTTCGATCTTTACAAAACACCTACGATGTAGTCGATAAATTCTGATTATTATTAATATTATTTTTTAAATCAATGCATAAATATATTATGGAGGAATACCTAAAATCCTAACCTTGTATTTATTATATTTATAGAGATATTGATGGCTATTAGAAGCAACGTGTAGAAGATACCCAACACAGGGAAGGAAAGGTTAAAAGTGCTATAATAATTTATGATTAACAGGAAATAGGTTTCAGAAAAACAGAAATTCAGATGTAAAATGATCTAAGAGACAAACGAGTGTAGAAGTGAATCCGCTAGGAATCGAACCTAGGCTGTCCGTTTGCTTAATGTTGACGCTACCGGATTAAACCACGGTCGCGAACTGCTGCTAAACAAATTAATTTATCGAACAATTATAAAACCTTTTAAATACTTATTCAGTATAACACTGTAATGGTTTTAGCCTGGTAGATTGAAGCATGTTCAACAATGTCTACAAATTTCAGCATTATTCATATGTCTTACATCTGCATATGACACTATGGCGAGGGGAGCTTCGGCTCAAACTTCCCCAAGCTATTTCCGGGTTTAAAAAGGTCTAATGGATGTTATGGTTTTAAAACTATGATTAAGAGTCCATTAATCCTACAACGTGCTTGAATATAATTTATTATTGTATAACACCCGACTTCTTAAACTCTGAAAGAAAAATTTTATTCGATTATGTATGTATTACTTTATATAGTTTTTCACCATATCTTTCAGAAACTCGATATATTGACTAAAATTGGTTTCTATACTCCTGCTAGAAACACGCAGAACCTTTTGCAAATCATATGTTTCAGATTATTACCAATAGCTGTACATTGTAATTCATAAATTATAATCTCCAATTATTTATTTATTTATTTAATTAACGACTCAACAGTGTCTTTATATACAAATGAACATGTGACAGGTTATAAAGTACATAAAATCTTGGGCAGTTCTTAGTACAAATCCCAAGATTTTTTAACTCTCCCGAGTGATTTTGTTCACATGTTCTATAAATGAAAGTTTTTCATCAAATATAATTCCTAAGTCCCTTAAGAATGCAATATTTCTGGTTTGATAGAATCATTTATTTATTTTTATTTATTTATTTTACACATGACAAGAAATATACATCATTTGTGAAAAAACAACAGGTTATTTAATTTGGACACACACTTTTAATGGATCTGGGTTTGTTGCCTTTCATTTGTCGTGTCCCCAGTAAAATAGGCTTTTGTCTGTATCTCACTGAGGACATATGTGTGAGGTAATAGAACCAAGACATCTGGGTGAGGTGTAGGATAAACAATACAATAATTTATATTTGTGCAGTTTACTTCGAGCGCACGGGTGCCGACGAAACCAGACCAAAATTTTATGACTCTAAATTCGGACAATGTTAGGTTACGCAACAAAAATATTTTAACTATAGAATATTTTAATTTGAATAACGAATCCACGGAAGTATTGTTGTGATTGCGACTGGTTTCTTCAATCCAACGATCTTGTTATTATACAAATAACGAATACGGTAATATACAAGACCTAGTATTAAGCAATAACAACTGTAAGGTGGACAGATCGTTGGAGTGCTTTGTAAAGGAGAATAGACATCATCCGACACTCTCCATGGAGGTCCAGGTGAGGTGTGTGGGCCGAGAAAGGGGCCGCAAGTACTTTTGAAGAATATTTTATTAAGATCTGAGGATTCTTCTCCGGGATTTCTTTAATCTCAAATCTCGATTAAGAAATGGATTATTGCATTTACATTTAATTTTAAATTTATTCATATATTTTTGTTATTTTATTAATTTTAAATATTTGTTTATGGTGTTCGAGTGTTTTTACATAATATTGATTTTTAATTTTCGTTTATTTATTTCTTTAATTTTTTTCGGACCCAACTTTTGCAAAATACGAGTATCTAATTTTATTTATAATAGTACAAATAAAAGAATTGAACAAAATTCAAATGAAAATACCAATCAAACAAACTTCAAAATATATCACAGCAAATATGATAATCAACAAAAATATCAAAATTTGAACAATCAAAACGTAAAAACATTTATGGAACGACGCACTCATTAAAATTAAAAAAGATTTCGGTCTTCTTGTGTTGTTTGCTCTGGCTGGAGACTTATGATGTCCCCCATAACAGCGTGGATGATGAAGATATCAAATTGGACGGAAGGGCCTGTTTTGAGTTAGTTAACTTACATCCACAGTATTAATCACACAATCAAATACTCGTATAATTTATTTTATTTTTTTAATTTATTATTACACATGACAAGAAATATACGTAATTTGCTAAAAAAAACAACCGGTAATTTAATTTGGGCATACAATTTTAATGGATCTGGGTTTGTTGCCTTTCATTTGTCGTATCCCCAGTAAACTAGGCTTTTGCCTGTATCTCACTGAGGATATTTAGCATAAAAAAATTAATCGATACTTCTTTCCGATTTTTGATTACACAAAAACCAAACCCCGTTGCACGTTCTCATCAACCTGACAAATAGTGACACTCAATTACAATTGGAAACATCATGCAAAACTAAACTTCTCACACATCATCACTCCAGAAAGACCAAAAATATTCATCCCACAATATACCACACACAATCATAAGAATAAAAATAAAAGCAAAAACATACAGAAACACAAATACAAAACAACAAGAAGAAACCCACACTCGCGAGCCCACACAAATCTTTTCCACACATCATTCATCCTGAAAGCCCAAGTACTCAAAATCCTGTCGCAATAACAACCACGCTCCGATCGACTGTCTAAATGGTTTTCCTCCCTTTACTTTTTTTGAATTCGGCACGCCATTGTATGTCATGGGAGCCAAATAAGCATAATGTTTAAAAAGTTTGAGTTACAACCACTCGCAGGGTTCGATTATTTATAAAATACGAGAAAATGTGTTGAAATTTTTCAGCGAACACGTCAATACTATAAACCCCTTACATCGTTTGCCCCAGCACAGATGCATATGAAGAAATCCTTTATCTCACTCTTTATTATGAGTATTCCGCAGCGTTGTTTCGTAATAATATCCTAATGAATTCTCACCAATAAAATAGATGTTCATAAATCAGTCAACAAAGCCTTACAGCTCCGTTCTACCTTGCAACAAAAGTATCATGTAAACAGTCCGCAGTAAAGATGTCTGCATTTAATACGGTTAAAATACAAAGGATGAAACGGTGATGCGGAAACTGAGAAAGATAAATAGTCTTTGCGTGCTCTAGACATGTTCCTTCTGGAACATCGCTTCCTTTTCTTCCCCGAGATATCATGCCGTATTATTTTGTGAAAAATTGCCATATATAAGAAAAGATTCACAATGCGCATAATGAGAGGATTCTTGCAATCTTTTGTATGCCAGAAGAAAGCTATTGTCAAGATTAAAATGGGTATGAAATTTATTTCTTCGAATTGAGTATCAAGTTTCGCTTAAAATATTTTATCATCATCACACCTATTTCATATATGCGTAAGCGCAGAGAACAGATCTCAAATACCGAATAAGACAATCTGTACCGAAGATTCCCAAAGTGGTCTATATGGACCTCCAAGGGTCGATTTCGACTTGAAGGGGGTCTATGTCAGCGAGAAAAGAAATTAGGGGTGCACGAGATGTAAATGGGGGTCCCATTTAGGAAAAATAAGACTAAATTCTTTTTTTTTTTAAACTAGGTAAAAAAAATCTTACACACGATCGCACCATGTTAGTGTCTGGGTAGACAGAGAGGGTAGAGCGCCAGATTTTTTTTATCATGATACACATACTTAGCATCTTCCACATCCATACACCTTCTTATACAATTTCTCTGACTTAATACATTTTCTTCTTTCAAAATAACTTTCACTTGATCCAACAATACATACTATAATTTCTTTGGTCTTTTTCTTAAGTGTCTTCTACTCAGATTTGCATTATATGCTTGTTTTGCTAGTCTTTTTTCATTCGTTCAACATACCCAAACAATTTCACCGCGCTCTTTTTCTTTTTAATCAACACATTCATCCCTTATCACTTCGTTCCGTATTCTCTTAAACCTTGTCCCCCATGTATTATTCTCAATGCACGCATTCTGCAACATTTATTCGGCTCCCTCAAACATTTTCTACGTCTACGCTTCACTCCCATACATCAAAGTTGGTACCAACGTACTATTATGGACTATCATCTTAGCAGATTTCATAAAATAAAATTTTGCAAAATGATATACAATATTTTAATTAATTTTTCAGCACAGTGGGTTATTTCTGCCGCACAAACTACCCAGAATTACCGATATGTAATATTTTTAACATGTACATTTATATAACATATAATATCGATAAATTGATTTATAACACTATCTATAGCAATATTTAAAAACTTTATCCATAGCAGTATCGGAAATAAAAACATTTAATCTTACGTTCGTTTTACATCTCGTAATATTACCGCTTGAATGCATTTAATTTTGTGCATACAAATACCTTCCAGTTGCCTCTTTCGATTGCAGCTTACTCCTTCCTCTACGATGGATAAGGAGCCTTGGTACAAATAAAGGTAAAAAGAGTCGAACGGGATCCAAATTACATTTTGCCTTGTTCCCTTTGTGAGAATCTTCTTGAGAAAATCTTCAGTCAAAAAGCGTTCAATTCTCATATAAAAATGCAAACGGATGCAGATGAGTGAAATCGATGCATGAAAATTGTAGACGATATCTCCCTTGTAAATATCTGAATAGATTTTTTTAAATCTGTGCATTATTTGATAATATAAAGAACGAAGTATCGCAAAATAACATCTCGATACTTTTCAATTTCAAAACATTTTTATTTCATATTTGCTTGTAAAAAATGCAGATAAATCGCTATACTTGTATGATAAGGTATAATATGAACGTGAAAGAGACGATTTACTCTTGTGTGCCGAGATAGGAAAAATAATTAATATAATAATAAATAATAAATAAATCAATTTAGGTTTATTGACAGCAATATATTTTATTTATTATTCACCCTTCTTTTAAAGCTCCACAAGGGAGCATAGGGAGGTCACCAGTCTTCTCCATTCAGAGCGGTTTTGGGCGGTGTTCGTAATCTCCCTCTACGACATTCTTAACGCTCTGACTTCCTTTTCATAGGAACGGTACACCGTGAGAGAAGGTTTTCCAGGCTGTCGGGACCCCGATGGACTGAAAAACAGCGCTCTCCTCGGCCAACTATCATCGGGCATTCTCAGAACATGTCCCAGCCAGGACCATCACCTCTCCCGAATTACAGAGAAGACAGACCACATGCGTTAAACAGGCGGCATTTTTTTGTGACGCTAAATCAAGTTGCCTTCCAAATCCTATCCATGTTGTTGAACGCGCCCCGCTGGCAACTCCGATGCGGATGGGCAGCTCCGTCCGGAGATCACCATTGGAGGTGATGGTGGCACCCAGGTATCTGAATTTATTCACCTGGGGGATCCGGTTGCCGTTAATCATCATCGGCGCGCCTCCATCCGGTCAGCAACATAGTAACACATGTACATAATATATTTAAATAACACTTCAAAAACACATAAATTGCAGAGAATATATTAAAGACAGAAGCTATCAAAAGGTCTGTCTGTAATCGGTAATGAACCAATCGGTAATGAACCAATTTGTTATATATTTAAACTCTGCATAAATGATTCTTAGAAGATCGATACACGTTACCTCAGCTCCATAACATACGAGTAAAACAGACTGAACTAATTGAATACTTGATTGTACAATGTACAACATGGTTGATTTATGTTCAAGTAGCAATCTCTTCCAACGTACAATACAATTAATTCAGAAAGTTTTTAGATAAAGGTGTAGGATTAAAATTTTTAATTTAAAGAATAAAACTATGTATAGTTCGGAAATTCTAGGATGAGTCCTGTAACAGCTCACAAATTTGCCCCAATACAACCTTATGTAATGTATTTACCTAAATAACTTGCTATTTATTAGAATTGAGGCTTATATTAAAGTTGATAAAATAATTAAAATTAATGAACATCGTTACAAGGTTATATTTGGGCAAATTTGTGAGCTGTCACAGGACTCATCTTAGAATTTCCGAACTATAGTACTATGATAAAACAGCATAAACAAAAATAATTTAAATAAATATTAAAAAAACAACAAATACAAAATTAGACTAGATCATCTATGGCTAAGGAGAAAAAAAATTTAATTGGATAAAAATATGGAGATATGTGTCACTGTTATTTTTTTCGCTTTTTTGATGATGGTTCGAGTCTTATATAAGCTAGTAGCTGGTTCCAGTCTAACGGTATGGACAAGTAAATCTTTTTGTTGCTAAAGGTTTACGTTTTTAAGATTAATTAAGTTATTTAATTGGTGTACTCAACCTCAATAAGGTGTAGCTGTAACTGAAAAAAATATTATGGTTTTTTTTTTCAGGAAATATTTTTTTCAGGAAATTATTTTTGAAATTCTCTGTAATTCTGTTAATTGGTTTTTTCTTTTACTTGAATAATTATCACGCTTTTGAATAAAATTCAATTGGGCTTAATTCGAAATTTCACAATTGCCAAGAATATTCAAAATAGCCCGAGGTCAATTCGAATCCTTCATTTATTTAGGATATTAATCTTGCAAAGCTTTTCGGAGATAAACTATGAATATCAATCTTCAACTTTGAAATCTCTCTTCAAATATTTATGAATCAACTTCAGTCAATATTGTGATTATTTTTAAAAAAAATACAGGAATGAACTAACATTCTTCTTCTTGGAATTTTTTTCTATTTATCAAGTAGGATGTGGGCTTAAAAACGTCTGGTGTCCTCGTGGCTGGGTTTCGCCCTATATTGGTGGGGTGTATCTTGGCCGAGGGGATGCTATTAGATGAGCCCAGACCTTTTGATAGCTTCTGTATTTAATGTATTATCTGCAATTTATGTATTTTAGAAGTGTTATTTAAATATAATCTGTACATACTATGTTGCTATCAATAAACCTATTATTTATTTATTTAAATACAAGCTATCAAAATATTCAGTACAATTATCCAGTAAAGCTGCATGGCAATCTTTTCCAATCACCTTCTGACAAACTCCATAGCCTAGTGATAAGATTCTTGACTTTCAATCGGTGGTTTCGGATTTAATTCCCGATGATTCCCAAAAAAGTGTGCCAATCTGGTAAAAGAGTTCGTCTGGAGGCAATACTCAAACGCGCCGAACGGTAGTATTACCAATACGTTCAATGACGAACTACGAGTTTATTCTAATGATTCGTGCCTATTCTAGTGATTCTTATCTCGAAGGCTTGCTTACTAGGGGTGAAGATAATAGTGTCTCTTAGAAACGCTCAAAATGTCCGAAACCCTAAACCGGATATAATGAAGGGTACCAAAAAAAACAACATTATCTTGTCTTAATATATATTGTTCGTTCTCCAACACAAATGTTTTCAATTAAAGTCTAAAAATAAGAGCAACCTTAGTTTATTAGCCTTAATAATAAAATGAACCACATAGCTTAGTTGGAACTGTACGATAAGGCGTATAGATGTTGAAGAGGGGAAATATATTTGTCGATATAGAAAATTCTGACGCTCTGTCCTCTCAGCTTACCCCAACAGGGAAATGGCCTGATCGTTAGCATGTTTGTTAGTAAAAAATAAGAAATTTGATATTTTTTTAAAGTTACTATATATTTTTTTTAAATTTCATTCATTGTTTATACATGTTACACCTGGCGGAATTATTGATATGTAGCAATTTCTTTCACCCAACTAGGTTATATTATATAAGTAAAGTAGATTTAATTAATCTCAGATTAAATTCAATTTTAATTTTAATCAAAATAAAAAAAATACAGATTTCTGAACAATAATGATATGACTTAAAGATTTTTCAGGAATTTTTTCAAGACTATTCTGGATTTTTTCAAGGATATGGAAGGGAATCAAATGAAATTTAGGATAAAAAGGTATTTGAGTGATAAAATATTTTTTAACTCTTAAATGTGATTATGGATTGTGCACATCTGACAACTCTAGGAATTTCGTTAAACAGTCACGCTGAGTGTGCTTTAATTTAAGACTGCTAAAAGATGCATGATAGCTCGTATTATTTTTTAATTCTGTTTTAAATGTAAGCTCAAGTATAGCTTTTTGCTTATGTTTTTTGTATATTTTGTATAAGTCCTGCCCCAGAAAGAATGTCGCGTGACGATGTAACGTATCAATGAATAATTCCCGGGACTAACCAACAGATGGCGCCTCTAATAACAAATCCATACCATTCTCAGTTAGTACCAGCTTTTAAAAGTTACGTGTGAAACTTTCATGACATTCCGACATTGTGTCATTGAGTTACAGTAGTTTTAGTGTCGCTACTTTTGCCATTTTCAAAACAATGGAAAAAACCGAATTTCGTGTGTTGATAAAACATTGCTTTTTAATGGGAAAAAATACCGTTCAAAATCAGCGATGGCTTGAAAAGTGTTATCCGGGCTCTGTTCCGTTGAAAACAACCATTTGTCGATGGTATACTGATTTCAAACGCGGTCGTACAGACACAAATGATACTGAACGCTCTGGTCGTCCAAATGAGGCTGTTACACTAGAAAACATTAAAAAAAAACTCAAAATCGTGATGTAAAATCGCAAAGTAAAGTTACGTGAGATATCTGACGATATTATTTGGTAGTGTTTACACTATTTTGCATGAACATTTGGTCATGAATTTTTTTTTTTTAAATGGATGCCTCGTTTGCTCACAATGGAACAGAAACAACAACGCATCGATGATTCAGAGCGCTGTTTGACACTGTTTACGCGAAATGAACAGGAGTTTTTGCATTGGTATGTGACAATGGATGAAACTTGGATCCACCACTATACTCCGGAATCAAATCGGCAGTCAACTGAGTGGAGAGCAGCCGGTGAAAGTCGTCCGAAACGACCAAAAACTCAACAGTCTATAATTTTCATCGATCACCTTGAAAAAGGAAAAACCATCAATAGCTAATATTACATAGCGTTATTGGAGCGTTTGAAGGCAGAAATTGCAAAAAGCGGGCCCATATGAAGAAGAAAAAAGTTTTCTTTCATCAACACAATGCACCGTGTCACAAGTCGATGGTAACGATGCCCAAATTGCACGAGTTGAACTTTGAATTGCTTCCGCACCCACCGTATTCTCCATATTTGCCCCCCAGTGACTATTGGCTGTTCGCAGACCTCAAAAAGATGCTCCAGGGAAAGAGATTTGATGAAGTGAAAATGAAGAAGTGATTGCCGAAACTAACGCCTATTTTGAAACCAAAGATAAATCGTTCTAAACGGCTGGCATAGAAAAGTTAGGAAAGCGTTGGAATGAATGTATCAATCTTCAAGGAGACTATGTTGATGAATAAAGAAGAATTTTGGCAAACAAATGTTGTTTTAGTAGTTAGTCCAAGGAATTATGGATCGATGTGTTATGTGTATGTATTAACATGAATTTATTTAGTTTGCATTTTATTTTAGCAACAAATAAATTGTTTATGAAAAAAAAATTAAATACTTTTATCGAAATGTTCACCTCGTTGTCTTCTAAAATCAGCAAAAAGCTATAAAAAATTATAAAATTTTATTGGACATGAGTTTATTTAAGTCGAATTCGTGGTTTTATGTCAGGTTTTTTTTTCTCAAATTGGGATATATTACGTACTAATATATTATGGTTATGTTAATTGGTTTTACTTGTTATATTATAAATCAAATTAACGAGCCACTAATCATTTACATGTAAAACGGAAACCAACTTCCTTGTTGCAAAATATTCTGTTTAATAACTCTAAACAATTGTCACTGAACTGAAATCAAGGAAGCCAGTGATGGGATAGCACTTAAAGCAATTAATTGTACGAGTACAAATATAAAATAATATATATTTTAATAATTTTGAATAATAACTATACTTGAGAAAATATAGGACGGTTCCTGTGACATTTGAAATGTCGTGTCTCAAAGGGATGGGGTAAAATCGTTTTTTTTAACAAATCGAATAGTTTTTTTATAAATCGAAAAATTGCTTTTCTCTAAACTGACGTTTTAATTCCTAATTTTCATTATACTGACTTTCTAATATATTGTATGATTTGTATGTATCTTTAAATAGTCCAAGATCCACTATGGATCAATACTAATTACGAACATTTAATTTTATGTATAAAAAAATCGAAAATCCAATTATCGAATACCCCATTCCTAGCCTATGTAGACTAACGTAGTGACTTTTGACAAACGTCACCAAATATTATTTGATTTTAACAAACTACCACATTTTTGCTAATTTATAACAAGATGTATGAATTTGTCATGATTGTTAGTTTTATGTAATGCATTTACCTAAATAACTTGCTATTTATTAGAATCAAGGCTTATATTAAAGTTGATAAAATAATTAAAATTACTGAACATCGTTGCAAAATCGCAAATTTGTAAATATACAGGGACCATGCTACAATTTCTCAAGAATAATCAGTATTTTACCAACTGATTTACTTTTTTTTACTATAAATCATCAACTATCCCTTGAACTCTCTTAGATTACTTATTATTTTCTCTATTACAGTTCCTTCTCATATACTCGCCATAGAACTATTTTCTACTACAGGGGTTGGCAAAGTTTTTTCGCATAAAATTTAAAGCTCGACTAAATAATCTAAAAAAGTACAATTGCACCACTTCATACCAGAAAGAGCAGAAGTGGTTGAACTTTCTTCTCCTTCTATGCATTGTAAAAGAGGCGAAGGATGTGTAGAGATAGGAAAGTGTGACCTTTCCCCTCTCTGCCTACTCCAACAGAAGAACAGGGTGAAGGTATGTTTATATTTTAATAAATAAATTTATTAAAATAATTCTTACCAGCCAAAAAAATATTCCCAACACACATTATATTTCAATTTGGGATTTTACCTTATACACCTGGATTGGAAGTCAAGCGTTCTTCCAATCAAGGCACAGAAGTTATATTTAAAAAAAAGTAATAAAACAGTGCTTTTGAGATGATATTTTATAACGAAATTGTCTCTTCTATTGTATTTCTCGTTACAGTTATACTTTTTCAGTATTTTAATATGATTAGATTAAAGCAAAGATCGATAATATCAGTAAGTAATATTTCGATTCAACGTTACATCCTCTAATTATAAATAATGATGTTTGCTAGTTTGCCGTTGTGTTATGATTTTAAGTTGAACCTCGCTAATACCTCGTTTCCCGCCCTTGTCATCGCGAAACCGGATATCCACCCCCCGACGCCCTCTTCCGGCGGATAACGAGATAGTTCCGACAAAATTCCAACAATAAACTTTTATCCGTAATCAATCTTAATTAGGCTCCCAAAACCCGTTCATTCGACGGTTTAACTAACGTTTTTGCTTCAAGCTTTGGGCTTTGTATAGCGGTGGCTGAAATGGGCTCTCGGCGGGTCAAATGGATATTCAATATGGATATTATTCGACCCGTGGGAAGCTTTACCATAATTGGGATGCCGAAATGATGATCAACTTTGTCTTTTCGCATAAACTTGAGTTTCACTTTGATCTCGATTCGAACCCTACGCTATCTTGCCAAATCACCATAATTTGAATCTCACATGTAGATAAAGTCTAGAGTAGTCAGAATAATTGTAATAAAAAATACGACACGTGTTTCTTCCTCGAATTCCGAGACACTCTTCAAGCGATCCTGATTTTGATACAAGAGTAGTGCTGTCAGACTAGTGTCATGTTACTTTAGATCGCCCACATCGGAAGTGTATATGGTTTTTTGACCCAAAGGTTTAAGAAGAGTGAAACCTTTTTCATTATTTGGTTATTTACTATATTTTTTGTTTTTGCTTATGGCGATGTGTACCTCTAATCTTTTTTAATGCATTATATCATCTAATGTTTCTGATACAATAAAAAAAAAAAAAAAAAAAAATATATATATATATATATATATATATATATATATATATATATATATATATATATATATATATATATATATATATATATATATATATATATATATATATATATATATATATATATATATATATATATATATATATATATATATATATATATATATATATATATATATATATATATGTTTATTTTAGGTTTTCAGTTACTTCGCGAACTGTAAATATTGGATTCTGACATCAGATCTACCTGGAGATCCCTCAGCAGCTTCCTTACAGCATTTTTTATTTTTTGGCTTGGATGACTCTTTAGTAACATAGTTCTCTGTTTTGGATGTACAGGAGACGGTATCTATTTTTGGTATTTTGTGGGCTTATGACCACCTTTGAAGGCTGAGTTAAGTGCTCACTTTATGCCTAGGCAACATTCCTCATTATACCATAGATTCATCTCTATACATCATTTAAATGTTTTTATTCTTAGTGCAGACCAGATGGTGTTTAGTCTTTATGCCATTTGTTGACGAACAATAGTAAGATTTTTTAACAGATGTTGAGGAAACCTCTTTATTCTGTCAATACCTCATCATTGTTTGTTATACAAGCCGGATATTTTTTGGCTTTTGACAAAGCCCATTACTCTTCTGTAGAGGTTAATATGTGATTTTTTGTTTGGTTTTAGCGAAGGGTTATATATGTTTATTTTAGGTTTTCAGTTACTTCGCGAACTGTAAATATTGGATTCTGACATCAGATCTACCTGGAGATCCCTCAGCAGCTTCCTTACAGCATTTTTTATTTTTTGGCTTGGATGACTCTTTAGTAACATAGTTCTCTGTTTTGGATGTACAGGAGACGGTATCTATTTAAATTGGTATTTTGTGGGCTTATGACCACCTTTGAAGGCTGAGTTAAGTGCTCACTTTATGCCTAGGCAACATTCCTCATTATACCATAGATTCATCTCTATACATCATTTAAATGTTTTTATTCTTAGTGCAGACCAGATGGTGTTTAGTCTTTATGCCATTTGTTGACGAACAATAGTAAGATTTTTTAACAGATGTTGAGGAAACCTCTTTATTCTGTCAATACCTCATCATTGTTTGTTATACAAGCCGGATATTTTTTGGCTTTTGACAAAGCCCATTACTCTTCTGTAGAGGTTAATATGTGATTTTTTGTTTGGTTTTAGCGAAGGGTTATATATGTTTATTTTAGGTTTTCAGTTACTTCGCGAACTGTAAATATTGGATTCTGACATCAGATCTACCTGGAGATCCCTCAGCAGCTTCCTTACAGCATTTTTTATTTTTTGGCTTGGATGACTCTTTAGTAACATAGTTCTCTGTTTTGGATGTACAGGAGACGGTATCTATTTAAATTGGTATTTTGTGGGCTTATGACCACCTTTGAAGGCTGAGTTAAGTGCTCACTTTATGCCTAGGCAACATTCCTCATTATACCATAGATTCATCTCTATACATCATTTAAATGTTTTTATTCTTAGTGCAGACCAGATGGTGTTTAGTCTTTATGCCATTTGTTGACGAACAATAGTAAGATTTTTTAACAGATGTTGAGGAAACCTCTTTATTCTGTCAATACCTCATCATTGTTTGTTATACAAGCCGGATATTTTTTGGCTTTTGACAAAGCCCATTACTCTTCTGTAGAGGTTAATATGTGATTTTTTGTTTGGTTTTAGCGAAGGGTTATATATGTTTATTTTAGGTTTTCAGTTACTTCGCGAACTGTAAATATTGGATTCTGACATCAGATCTACCTGGAGATCCCTCAGCAGCTTCCTTACAGCATTTTTTATTTTTTGGCTTGGATGACTCTTTAGTAACATAGTTCTCTGTTTTGGATGTACAGGAGACGGTATCTATTTAAATTGGTATTTTGTGGGCTTATGACCACCTTTGAAGGCTGAGTTAAGTGCTCACTTTATGCCTAGGCAACATTCCTCATTATACCATAGATTCATCTCTATACATCATTTAAATGTTTTTATTCTTAGTGCAGACCAGATGGTGTTTAGTCTTTATGCCATTTGTTGACGAACAATAGTAAGATTTTTTAACAGATGTTGAGGAAACCTCTTTATTCTGTCAATACCTCATCATTGTTTGTTATACAAGCCGGATATTTTTTGATAGATACCGTCTCCTGTACATCCAAAACAGAGAACTATGTTACTAAAGAGTCATCCAAGCCAAAAAATAAAAAATGCTGTAAGGAAGCTGCTGAGGGATCTCCAGGTAGATCTGATGTCAGAATCCAATATTTACAGTTCGCGAAGTAACTGAAAACCTAAAATAAACATATATAACCCTTCGCTAAAACCAAACAAAAAATCACATATTAACCTCTACAGAAGAGTAATGGGCTTTGTCAAAAGCCAAAAAATATCCGGCTTGTATAACAAACAATGATGAGGTATTGACAGAATAAAGAGGTTTCCTCAACATCTGTTAAAAAATCTTACTATTGTTCGTCAACAAATGGCATAAAGACTAAACACCATCTGGTCTGCACTAAGAATAAAAACATTTAAATGATGTATAGAGATGAATCTATGGTATAATGAGGAATGTTGCCTAGGCATAAAGTGAGCACTTAACTCAGCCTTCAAAGGTGGTCATAAGCCCACAAAATACCAATTTAAATAGATACCGTCTCCTGTACATCCAAAACAGAGAACTATGTTACTAAAGAGTCATCCAAGCCAAAAAATAAAAAATGCTGTAAGGAAGCTGCTGAGGGATCTCCAGGTAGATCTGATGTCAGAATCCAATATTTACAGTTCGCGAAGTAACTGAAAACCTAAAATAAACATATATAACCCTTCGCTAAAACCAAACAAAAAATCACATATTAACCTCTACAGAAGAGTAATGGGCTTTGTCAAAAGCCAAAAAATATCCGGCTTGTATAACAAACAATGATGAGGTATTGACAGAATAAAGAGGTTTCCTCAACATCTGTTAAAAAATCTTACTATTGTTCGTCAACAAATGGCATAAAGACTAAACACCATCTGGTCTGCACTAAGAATAAAAACATTTAAATGATGTATAGAGATGAATCTATGGTATAATGAGGAATGTTGCCTAGGCATAAAGTGAGCACTTAACTCAGCCTTCAAAGGTGGTCATAAGCCCACAAAATACCAATTTAAATAGATACCGTCTCCTGTACATCCAAAACAGAGAACTATGTTACTAAAGAGTCATCCAAGCCAAAAAATAAAAAATGCTGTAAGGAAGCTGCTGAGGGATCTCCAGGTAGATCTGATGTCAGAATCCAATATTTACAGTTCGCGAAGTAACTGAAAACCTAAAATAAACATATATAACCCTTCGCTAAAACCAAACAAAAAATCATATATATATATATATATATATATATATATATATATATATATATATATATATATATATATATATATATATATATATATATATATATATATATATATATATATATATATATATATATATATATATATATATATATATATATATATATATATATATTTATATATATATATATTTTTTTATTTTTTTTTATTTGTTTTTTTTATCCACTTTGCACGGATTTCTCCTGTTACACAAAGAGGGATATATATCTGTTTGAGTGATATTTTTTTTCAACTCGATAAAGTCGTGCCGACGGTTTTGTTTTAATATACGCCGACTTGCATTAGACGCTGGCAAAGAATGAACTATATTACTCCAGTGTGTTTTAATCCAAAAACTGAATAACTAAACCTGAAAACTACATTGTCTCCCAACTACTCTTTTTCACACGTCTGAATAATCAATTTGGAAAGGTATCATACAAATTTTGTAATTTATTTTTATCAAACACTGTTTATTCCACTTTTTTGTGACGGTATAACCCTACCGGTTTCAAGACTTTCAAGTCTTGTTTGCGCTCTCCTGAAGATGAAGTGAATGCCTTGAAACCGGTAGGGTTATACAGTCACAAAAAAGTGGAATAAACAGTGTTTGATAAAAATAAATTACAATGTCTTTAAACCTCCACAACGTTAATGCCTTAACTATAAACAACATATATCATACAAATGAATTAATAGTACCAACGGGGATCCAAACCCGCAACCTTCGTGTCAGAAGACAGGTAGCCTATCAATCGAAGTCGTATTTTGTACTCATTAATCTAGTTTCTTATTCAATAATAGTATTTAAATTTAATTCCCATTGATTTTATACCAAGGCTTTATATTAGGCCTGCAATAAAATACAATATTCACCTCTTTTCGGTATTATTTATATTGTTATAATCATTTGTGTAGTGGATTTGAAGCACACGAATTGGCTCAAGGCACGCAGCAAGCTATCAGCCCATTCCTTAAGGGTAGCGTGCTAAATTGTTGAAATCAATTACATCTCACATATTTCTAGTTATTACGAAAAATCAACGGAAATAAATATTCGGGTTAATCCTAATTGATTTAGTCTATCTTCTGCTTTTCGTTGTTGCTTCTAACCTTCTTCAGATTTTCGTTATCGCTTCTGATAATCTTCTGCTTTTCGTTGTTGCTTTAGATAATATAATGTCTTTAATATTGCTTTTAACTCTCTTCTTTTCGATGTTGCTTTTGACTCGTCTGCTTTTCGTAGTTGCTTCTAGCCTTCTTCTGTTTTTCGTTGATGCTTCTAGTAATCTTCTGTTTTTCGTTGTTGTTTCTAATTCACCTCTTTTCGATGTTGCTTCTGATTATTCAACTTTTCTTTGTTGTTTTTAACTCTCTTCATTTCGATGTTACTTCTAACTCTTCTGCTTTAGATTTTGGATATGTTTTGTTGCTAAAATCTTCCTAGGAGCATAGTACTAGCTGTATCTTTTCGTATGCGATGCCATGTGAGGATGTCGTGTGCTTCTTTATATGGGATTCTATAACTACTCATCCTATGAACATGGTCACGCCAGTCTTACCATATTTTCATGGTCCATCTCACTGTGTTCTAAGTGTTGCAGGTCTAAGAGTTTTCTTGGGATGGGTCGTAGTACTCTCATCTCACATTATGGAGCTCTGAGCACAATCTGAGCATCATGCTCGGAGCAATAATTGGATAAAACACAGACGGCGTCGTGAACTTGCCTGGTTCTTGTGACATTTTAAAAATGTAATGTATAACATTAATAAAAATGGAGTTGTATACAATACAACAACGCGTTCAAATTGAGTATTATTTTATGTATTGTAATCTCCGGAAACAGTGATGTTAATTGGCCACCAAGATCATGTGATCTGACACCGTTGGACTATTTTTTCTAAGGTTACGTAAAAAGCCAGGTCCATAAAAATTACCTCCAATCAATTCCTGAGCTGAAAGACGAAATGATTCGCGTTATTGGTGAGTTAGAACCGCAATTATGCCAAAATGTCATCGAAAATTTTGACAAAAGTGTGGACATCTGTGGAGCTGCAAGAGGTGGACATTTGGCGGATATTGTTTTTAAATGTTATACATTATACTTGATTGACCAATAAAAGGTTTTTTGAAATCAAATCAAATTGTGTGTTTTATTCAAAAAATTTTAAATATTGAATTAAAAAAACGGCTCAATTTGAAAGACTATATCAATCGTTGAGATTACAGTATGCTGATACGTCGAAAGTAAAACATGTATTAGAGTGAATGGTACATTAACTGAAAGGTTTAATATTTCGAAAGCGGTAAAGCAATGCGTTATATCACCCTGATTTTTCAATATTTGTATAGATTCCTGTGTGAAGGAACAACAGACGTCAAACGGTGGCATACAAATGTTGAATGGGAACGTCTGCGGATTGCTTTATACATATGACATGGTAGTATGTGCAGAGAACGAAGATGAATTATAAAATCTGCTAAATTAATTGTATGAGCGATTTGAAGAGAAATATCTGAAAATAAATGTTGCGAAAGTCCAAGTTATGGTGATAAAAAAGTGTTAAAAAAAATACATGCGGTACGAGTATATTAAACGGGTTAAACGATGAAAAATTGGCACAAGTTGAGGTATTCTGCGATTTGAGTATATTTTCTCAGATGATGTAAGATTTAAGAAGGGTACGATCGGCATGTAGCGATAGGGAACAAAGTAAATAGAATGGGGCTAGAAATTTACATATATACTCTAACCGGAGATTATCAAATCTACTATGAAGTCCTCAATACTATTTCAGTTTAATACTCAATACTATTTCAAATTTGATGTTTGGAACTAAGGATAATATGGGCTGTTTGGGACTAAGGATAATATGGGATGATTGGGACTAAGGATAATATGGGATGTTTGGAACTAAAGTTAATATAGGATGATTGGGACTAAAGATAATATGGGATGTTTGGGACTAAGGATAATATGGGATGATTGGGACTAAGGATAATATGAGATGTTTGGGACTAAGGATAATATGGGATGTTTGGGACTAAGGAAAATATGGGATGTTTAGGACTAAGGATAATATGGGATGTTTGGGACTAAGGATAATATGGGATGATTGGGACTAAGGATAATATGAGATGTTTGGAACTAAAGTTAATATAGGATGTTTGGGACTAAGGATAATATGGGTTGTTTGGGACTAAGGATAATATGAGATGTTTGGAACTAAAGGTAATATAGGATGTTTGGGACTAAGGATAATATGGGTGGTTTGGGACTAAGAATAATATGGGATGTTTGGTACTAAAGAAAATATGGGATGTTTAGGACTAAGGATAATATGGGATGTTTGGGACTAAGGATAATATGGGATGATTGGGACTAAGGATAATATGAGATGTTTGGAACTAAAGTTAATATAGGATGTTTGGGACTAAGGATAATATGGGTTGTTTGGGACTAAGGATAATATGAGATGTTTGGAACTAAAGGTAATATAGGATGTTTGGGACTAAGGATAATATGGGTGGTTTGGGACTAAGAATAATATGGGATGTTTGGTACTAAAGAAAATATGGGATGTTTAGGACTAAGGATAATATGGGATGTTTGGGACTAAGGATAATATGGTCGGATCAAGTAAAAAAATGTAGGAACGTAATTGTAGAATAGAAGTATGTATGTTGAGGTAGAAAAGTCTACCTTCTCGGCACGTGCGAACGTTGTTACCAGACGAACTCTTTTACCACAGTAAGCTCCCTTATTTTTACTACATATTATATGTTGTAATGCTGGATACTGAGCCCACTGATTAAGAATCACGGGTAGTAGAGGCAAGTAGAGTTCTAGCAAAATATAAAGACCTTTACACATACATTAAAAATTGTTTCTATAGTACGTACAATACATCAGTGTATTGAGCTCATTCTAGTCTGTCATTGGTAATTCGTCCATCTTTGCTCTCAGCTACAGCATCTCCCGAAAGTATTCAATAGTTATATTTTCAAATTAAAAAAAAATGTTTTCAAAAGTTGGATGTGGTTTTCATTTGAAAAAACAATCGAAAGATATAATAGCTAACGTGTTAGAACATTTTAGGTCATTTCAAGCTGAAAAAAACCACTGCATTGTGAAGTTTCAAGAGTAACCGGAGTGTCATTAGTTCAATTAAACGCATAGATAACGAAAAAAATATAATAAACTGAATTCCTGTAATTAATAAAGAAACTATTAGGGTTAATCAAGTAATGAAAAATTATGGTGAATACCAAAAAAATAGAGCAATTACGAAAGATTGGCAGTTACAGATAATTAAATTAAATTAATATGACAAGAATATTCAACGTAAATCACTATAAGTATACAATACTTACCTACATATCGCCTGTTGAGAATCATAGTGGCGAAACGATAAAAAAATAAATTTTCGAGTTAAGACTTCCAAATGGCACTAAAATGACTCGTTTTTTACGTGCGTAAGTGGCGAAAGTATATTTCAACTCCTTGAAGCGTCAAGGAGTTGAAATATATTTTTGCCATTTACGCACGTAAAAAATGAGTCATTTTAGTGCCATTTGGAAGACGATATTCAAAATTTTCACACGCGAACTCGAAATATCAACAATCGGTTAAAAGAATGACTTTATTTTTCTATGCTTATGTGTTATGTCCCCAGTAAGACACAAACAATGACCAGTTTAATTACACGACAAATGAAAGGCAACAAACCCAGATCTATTTTTATTTTGTAGTTCTTCTTATTGACCAGACTGGGGCATTTTTAGCTGGTTTTGTGTACCATCAAGAATCGAACTTTGATTCTCGGATCACAGAATCGAACTCTGAAATTTCTGATAAAAGTCATACGTTTTACCAACTAGACCACGGAGATCACAATGAACATAAATATTCTACAGATAGTCGTAAAAGTATGACACGACGGCACGTGTATACACCTCTCCAATAGGAAAGGAAAAAAATATATGAAAATATAGTCGTCTCACGCGAGTCTTCTTCAGGAAATTTAGCGACTCACGCACCACAAAAACTGAATAAAACGCTTTCATTGTATTCAATTGCGTTGCGGGAGAGGAAAACAGACATCTAAATGTGAAGTTTGCACGAACAGGGGGAGACATCTGTGGCGTACAACGTGAATTTTTTATTTTATTTGCTCTGTCAAACAGGGTCGGTTCAAATAGGGCGTTGGTCGAGCTGGATAATCAACGAAAACGTACAACGATACCAATACTCCGATACATAGATATAAATAAACATACCATCAGATAATTTCCTTGTCAGGATAGGCAGAGAAAACTAAGCACCAGACAGAGGTAGGAACACATGTAGAGGGGACAAATCTAATTAGTGAAAAAACAAAGTGATTTATTAATAATAATCAACTGTGAAACCCGCCCAAGGGCATACGAAAACAAAAACTACATGAATATAATTGTAATTTATTTTTATCAAACACTGTTTATTCCACTTTTTTGTGACGGTATAACCTTACAGGTTTCAAGGCTTTCACCTCATCTTCAGGGGAGCATAAACAAGACTAAATTCTGTTCGAACTGGTACCGATATACACGCTTCAATGGTTGGGGGCTGAGGGGTGAGGGAGGTATGGGACGATTTCGGCCAAGAGCGGAGAGATTTTTGGGATATGACCGACCACATGCCTCCCTCACCCCTCAGCCCCCAACCGTTGAAGCGTGTATATCGGTACCAGTTCGAACAGAATTTAGTCTTGTTTGTGCTCCCCTGAAGATGAGGTGAAAGCCTTGAAACCAGTAAGGTTATACCGTTACAAAAAAGTGGAATAAACAGTGTTTGATAAAAATAAATTACAATATCTTCAAACCTCCACAGCGTTAATGCCTTAACTGTAAACAACATATGAATATAATTTTTATCCGTGAATAGGTTATACTCGTATATAATCTATATTTTTCGATGGTCCTTTACGAGACGTATTTGATTTATTAAAAGCCATATATTTAACGCGTCCAATGAATGTTGCGTTTCTTCTTTCTTGGATGATTTTTTTCCATTTACAGATCGATTGTTAATTTTTTTTTAAATTAATCAGTTGAAACTTTGAATTATCAGGAATTGTATTTTTTTTAAATTGGTTTTATTACATTGACTCATATAATTGCATAATGCTTTCTATACTAATATGTACTCGTATGTTAATTTTACTTCAGTGACCAGAAGGTCAATTTGTATTTTATGGCAGCTCGTCTTCAAACTCCTAAGTGTTATGGCCTTTTGCAACGAAAACACTTTTAGAATTTCAACTGTGTAGTTTTATTTGTATGAAGGTTGAATTACATTGATGTATAATATCAACAGTATTATAATAACGATGATGTTAATATCTTAGTGGCTTTTAGAATAATGGTGTCTGCCTCAAATATGGCGTCCTATTTAAAGCAAAGATAACTATACCACGACTCCTCGTTAGATTAGGAAGGAATGTTTCGGGTATGTTATCCTTGCGCTTAAGGTCAAATCGATATCAGGCGACTTATCTCGTCGCAGCTTTTCCCATTTAGTGATACCAAATCTTTATTGAATTTGGGGAGATAACCACCGACGAGATGATAAACTTGAACATAATACATTGAGTAGGTTGACACTAATGTGATAACGCTAATATTTATAAGATCTAGTACATGGTTAGCATCGATAAGTTTGACAAGGGTTTACATAACTTATAATATTTATTTGAATGTGGATAAGAACATCGATAAGACAACATCGGTTTTGGTGATTATATCGTGTTACAGATAATACTAATATTTATAGGTTCTTAGATAAGCGGAACGTTGGTTTCATTGGGGTGAAGTATAGATAAGATTAGCATGCGCTGGCAGTAGACACATGACATAAGAAAGTCACGTCTAGTTTTTTTGATTATGCAATCTACCAATGTCTAATATTAAACTAGAGTGAAGGGATGCCTATCGGTGGGACAGGGTGACATTTTCATTGAAGCTTTGAAGAGCTTTTTTTTCGTGTTGGGTGGTTGATTTATTTTAAGAGGCACAGACTCTTCACTAGAAGGTGTTAAAGTTTTAGCGAGAAGAAGTTATCTGGAACTGTTATGCTCCAGCTAAAGAGGTTCTTTATTTTCTCAACTGGGATAACTGGCAAGCGACTGTGAGCACTTACTTATTTTTATTTTGTCTTCGAAACTTGATGATTCAATCTGTCAGGATATCTTGAATCTTTTAGTTTCTGCAGGATGTTTCCAAATCAAACTCAGGTGGTTGATCTTACTGTTTTATTTAAGAATAATACAATTCACTTGAAGCGTTTATTAATAAATGACACGGTTTTTAGTCATGGTAGAGTTTATATACTCCAAAAATTTGTTTATAAAATATTTGTTATGGGTAGCTTGAATTAAGTATGCGATTTCGTCAAGCAAGCGAGAATTCCGTAGATGGTGAATCATGGGAGAACTGTTATGAAAACATTCTCACGCTTTATTGCGTAAGCATTCAAACAATCTATTACAGAACAACCGGTAAGGATATTTGGATGGGGTGACGGGTGGGCAAGGATGTTTGAAAGGTTTAATTCGTATTCGGTCATACATTGTCAAAGTCATACATGGAAAGTTCAAAATTCAAGATATTTATAATAAAAAGTTATATATTTTAAGTTTTAATATTAAGTCGAGTCGTCAATAACAAGTTCATAATTTTGTGAATATGGAAAATCACTTATCTAGGCAAATCTAATGGAAAACTAATCTCATTTATTTAAAGACCAGATGCCCACCATGACTTAGTTGGTAAGACGCTTGAGTTCCGCTTTCGAGTTCCGTTCCCGAGGGTAAAAGAGTTTGTCTGGTAATAATACTTACACACACTAAACTTGCATTTTTTTCAAATGACAATTTTATATAACGCTGTTTAGAGAGGGAACTCTCATCAATGCTGCTCTAACAGGGGATTCGAACCCACTATTGTGAAACAAATCAGATCTGGCAGTCTCAAGAGTGCCCGAGCGAATCATGTATAATTCTTACTTTTTACTGTACATCTTGTGAGAGTATTGCCATGTAGCAATATCCCCTAACCAACCAGAAAGATGTTAATAAACCCTTAAGTGAAAACCAGTCTGAAAACATGTTTAAATCTGGGTCGCAGTGGAAATTCAGCACGTAACCTCCACGACATGCCCGATTAGGTCAAGTTAGTCAGACGCTTTTTATTTTTTTTTTTGAAAGGTTAATTTTCATTTCATTATGAATAACTGTTCTGCTTTTACGTACATTTTCATATTTTTTTAACCTAGCTCGCAATATTTTTAGGTTGGCAAGAAACGTCAAAATATTTTTCGACGAAATGTGAATATAAAATGGCTCTCTTAAACAGAACAATCATTGTTTTGTTAATGCCTTTTTGTTTTTTAACGTCACATGAAAATGCCTATCTGAATTTTTAATATCAAGCTTTTAACGATCGTGAAAAACACCTGTTATGTCAGAAGAGTAAAGGTTATCTATTGTCAAAGAATATTTAATGCATTATTCAAGCTTTGTGCCTGTTAAAAAGATAGATTTTTATAGTAAAGAACGAGGTAATGAGTATTTTTTGTAAATCTTCTGAACGACAAAACACGACAAACGTGCCGTATAATGAGCACGACAAACGTGTCATATGATAAGCACGACAAACGTGTTGTATGATGAGCACGACAAACGTGTCATATGATAAGCACGACAAACGTGTCGTATGATGAGCACGACAAACGTGTCATATGATTAGCACGACAAACGTGTCGTATGATGAGCACGACAAACGTGTCATATGATAAGCACGACAAACGTGTCGTATGATGATCACGACAAACGTGTCGTATGATGAGCACGACAAACGTGTCATATGATTAGCACGACAAACGTGTCGTATGATGAGCACGACAAACGTGTCATATGATTAGCACGACAAACGTGTCGTATGATGATCACGACAAACGTGTCATATGATTAGCACGACAAACGTGTCGTATGATGAGCACGACAAACGTGTCATATGATTAGCACGACAAACGTGTCGTATGATGAGCACGACAAACGTGTCATATGATAAGCACGACAAACGTGTCGTATGATGAGCACGACAAACGTGTCATATGATAAGCACGACAAACGTGTCGTATAATGAGCACGACAAACGTGTCATATGATTAGCACGACAAACGTGTCGTATGATGAGCACGACAAACGTGTCATATGATTAGCACGACAAACGTGTCGTATGATGAGCACGACAAACGTGGTGCCTTTTCATGAACGGGCATTAGTATTTTTCCAAAAAATATCAAAATATTTTGTGTCTGTCTTAATAGTAAACTCTATTTTCAGAGGCTTTATGGTTTAATATTTAAATAGATTTATATGTAAATCAACTACAGAACAATGAGTAACATACAAATTTTGAATAGGAACGTATGCAGATTACATTGTGGTGTTGGCGAAGAGTGAATATGAATTGCAGAGTTTAATATATAAATTGAATGAAATATGCGGTGAGAAAGGTCTGAGAATAAATAATTAGAAAGAAAAGTAAATGCGATGTTTGGGTGAATAATGGAAGATTGAAGCAGGTTGAGGAAATCTACTGATTGGGTAATATTTTCTCAGATGATAAAAAGTAAAAAATGATCGATCGAATGGCGTTTTGCGATTAAAAACAAAGGAAATGGGTCACTAAAACTTGAACCGGACATTATCAAAATCTGCTAAAATGATCATCCACAATAAAGATTGTCTATTGGCGCTACGCTCAAACAGAAATTGTCTATTGGCCTTTCCAGTTTACCGCTCCTCTTTTTTTACGTCGTCCTTTACTGTCCATGCAGTGAGACTCTGGAATTAGTTACAAACCAATATAAGACTCGCTCCGTCCTTGGCATGCTTTAAGAAGCGACTGAAAAAACTCTTAATTTCTAGTCAGTAAAATAAAGTGTTTCATTCCTGATTTTTCTTTTCTTTTCCTCTCCACCATCCCTTCTTTTCATTTTGATTGATGATATCTCACTTTATATGAAAAATAATGTTCAGATGATTGTCCGTTTTTGTGGGGTTCGTGGGCTCACGTATTTGTTTATGAATTTCATGGGGATGGATAGTCATTTGAATGATTTACGCGACCACGTAACTTGCTTCATTTACTTTTGTCTGGTTGGTTGGAAGATATTGCCGCCTGGCAATAAACCCGCCAGATTGTATTTGCAATAAAAGTGTTAAATAAATAAATGTTTTGGTGACAACTTTGATGCATGGGAGTGAAACGAGGATGGGAAAAAAGACGGATAAGAACCGAATAAACACAGTAGAAATGCGCGTATTGGAAAGAATGCATTGAGTGACAATGTATGACAGAATACGAAATAAAGTGATGAGGTATGAATGTGAACTTAAAGCTGATGCGTTAAGTTAGATGAAAAATAGTGCACCTAGAGGGTTAAGGCATGTGGAACGAATGAACGAAGAAAAACTAATAAAATAAATATACTAGTATAATGTGAGTTGAAAGCGTGTGAGAGGAAGATCAAGAAAAGTATGGTTGTATCAAGTGAATTATATTTTGAAAGAAGTTTTGTCGATGAAGAGAGGGCTAAAGATATGTGTTGAGATATGAAAGTCTGACGTTCTTTCCAATCTGCCTACCCCGACAGGGAAATGGCATGATGATAATTGTATCGTAAATAGGTTTTACAGTGTCTACAAGCTTCTATAATACACTAAGAAAATTGTGGTATTTGTACGTCAATGTATTCAAAAAGATAAAAAGTTTTATGAATTCATTTAAAATTATTATCATACCAAAGGGAAACAAAAAGAAAACATAGCACGGCTTAGACATAAATCTTCTTAAGGCTTTTGAACTCCGAAATCTAATCCACTATTATTGACATAAATTTCATGGTCGCACGGTAACGCACTGGACTTCCGTACGGAAGGTCGTCGGTTCGAACCCCGCGCTGTGCTACTCTCCTCGAACGACACAGGCATTTTTTTCGCCTAGTGAGTGTTCGATGGCATAAGGATACCTATGACTTCGGTCATATCTATATATTTTTTTTTAAAGTTGAGTGTAAGGACTGGAAGGTAGTGGCTGCATTCATCGTGTCGCTTCTAGTTTATTGTAGTTCTATTCATTCTTGTCGACCAGATTCGCAAATTAAAAGTCTCCAGTTCGTTGTTAATGCAGCTAGTGACTGATTTATGGTAATCACAAATATTGCCAGATTCCTCTTCTAAAATTCACGTTAGCTTAAGTGTCACGAACAGATTGATTTCAAACTTTTTATTTATGTATTCAAGTCCTTTAATGAGTTGTTTCCATTATATCTTTCAAATCTGTGTCTGACAGATATTGCTTCGCAGAGGAGCAGAACTTGGAGATCGGTCTCGTCTTCGTCGAATAAATTGATTGTTCCGAATCAATCCAATAGAGCGGGGTATTATAACAGGGTTTTAACTGTTACTGGTCCAGTGAAGTGGAATGATCTAGCTTTGATGGTAAAACTCCTTGAGCGTAAGAAGAGATCTGCGTCTCATGGTATAAGTTGTCAAACTCGTTCAAGGGGTTGTGAGCTGTCCAGCATTAGTATAAAGATTAACGTTAAATGTTCCTAACAGTTAATGAGAATGTTTCTTTTGACTTTTCAAACACAATCTGGAGGGCTTATTGTCAGGTGTCAATCTCTTCCAATCAACAAGACAAAAGTAAATTAAGCAAGTTACGTTGTCGCTTAAATAATTCAAATGACTATCCATCTCCAAGAAATCCATAAACATGTGGCAGTCGCCTACTCGGCATTCATACATACGGTCAATGACCGATGAAATGACCTTCGGATTCCTCGATAAATCTAAGTAAACAAGTCCGAAGGTCAGCCGCCGGACATTCATCCTATAGCCGAGCGGACCGCACTCCATACTAGAGAGAGAGAACGCACCACGCTGTCTCGCCGGTTCCGTAAATAGATTGTTACCTACATACATCAATTAATCGTTTTTGCATTTACAGAAACGAGACGCAGGCATATCGCGAGCGCATTCTCGCGCGCATTCTAAAAATATATAAATACCTACGTTACTAATAAAATTGGACAGACTCTCTTTCCGCATTGCGATCTAACGTGTTTTATTATTTATCAACAAATCATCATCATCTCTTCCAATAAGAACCATTCTGCTAAAAACACATGCGTGAGCATATGCTCACGAACCCCACAAAGACGGACAATCACCCGAACATTATTTTTCATATAAAGTGAGATATCATCAATCAAAAGAAAAGGAAGGGATGGTGGAGAAGAAAGGAAAAGAAAAATCAGGAATGAGACACTTTATTTTACTGACTAGAAATTAAGAGTTTTTTCAGTCGCTTCTTAAAGCATGCCAAGGACGGAGCGAGTCTTATATTGGTTTGTAACTAATATAAGACTCGTATTCTGTCATTCATTGCTACGCCATATATCAAATACACACATTTCTACAGCATTTATTCTACTCTTTTGAGACGTGTTCTACGTCCACGTTTTACTTACATGAATCATCGTTATATTTATAGTCTGAAGTTTGAATAAAAACAATAATGTACATTATTTGGAATATTTAACAATGAATTATTTTTTATTCCACTAATCACATTAATCTCCACTAAACGTGTGTCTTCCTCCTATCCCGAGGCTCTCTTTAGAAGGAATTTCATAATTTTGTTTTTTTTTTATCTTAATAAAAGTCCTTATTATTTTCTACAATACATACAAACAATCTTTAAACTAAATAAAGAGAAAAAAAAAACAATTAATAACTACAAAAAAAAAATATTAATGTTGAAAAAATCTTATTAAAAGACACAACAAAACATTTCTGTGAGTTCCAAGATGTGGTCAGATGGGGACGACAGCGTCGACGATACTGGTATCAACATGTACAGAGAATGAATTCCACAAGGATTCCATACATAGCTCTGCATGGGGTGCCAGATGGACGGCGTCCACCAGGGAGACCTCCGAAACGATGGAGAGATAGCTGGAGCTCAGCATCACAGGAGGACAATCCTGCAGTACCAGACTCTTGAGTCTATAGAAAGTTTAAGAAGAAGAACAAAATATTTAAAATAATACATAAATGAATACACGAGTCAAAAGGATAAAAATGGGAAATAGCTTGATGGTAGCCTCAGGATAGGATGTATTAACACGTGTAGCGAAGATTAATATAATTGGAGAACAAAAATGTTATTTATTGTTAAATTTTCTAATTCGAAGTTCAGCAAAATAAAAATCGAAACCTTTGATAAAAGACAATATTTATCTTTACGCGGGGAGTTAGTAATATGAACGGAGAAAAGTTTGGAAAGAAATTTTATATGAAGGCAGGAGAATAATGTCAGGGTGGGGCAACCACCCCTGCGATGGCACTATGACAGAGGAGAAAAGTTTCTAAGAAGGGCGAATTCCTTTCGGGCATATTTGTGAGAGTTTAGTGGTGTCAAGACGACAACTACTCACTGTAGTTAATGGTGAACTTTGTGAATGCAGTTAAGTTAAGTTTCTCCTTCAGAAACTGCCAACTTTGCCAGACCCATGGGAACTGCGCATACTCTTGATGAGACTTATTCATGTTGCTGTATCATTCAAACGACAGTCTTTAATTTCTTAAATCCAAATTTTTTTTTTATTTATTTTAATCAACATTATACTTTTACATTTTTTTAAATAGATCAATTCAACAAAACCAAATAAAACGACACATTTTATGTCAAAAAATATAGATGTTTTTCTAGGAAGGTTTCCTTCACATAACTAGAAAGCAATGCTTGCATTTGGCGCAGAACTCACTCATGGTGGAGAAAGTACAAAAAAAATATCTACGATATCTCTATATGAGTGAGTTTAGTGTCTATCAATGGCTTTATCCTATTCAGTTTCTGCTGGGCATGCTCGGGTATAACTCCTTGAGCGTAAGAAGAGATCTGCGTCTCCTGGTATACGTTGTCAAACTCGTTTGAGGAGTTGTGAGCTGTCCAGCATTACTACGAAGATTAGCGTTAAATGTTCCTAACAATTACACTAGACTGCGCCGGCTAGAACTGTTCTCAATAACATACGCAAGAACGGGTCTTCCAGCCGCTATGCCTGATGGAAGGGCCTTAACCCTTTTGAACGGACCCTGCTCGAGTCAGCTGCCCGCACCTCACTACATAGAGTGCCACTCTTGACATTCATGCGGAAAGAATAGTACAGTACACGCTCTATACTTTATTGATTCTTTTTTCAGCCTTATTTTATAGCTCGATTATGATATGACACTCCATAAATTTCGTTTTTATCCTTTTATAAAAGATGAGATGAAAATATGAATTATTTTAATTCATAAGATTTATTTCAAAAACGAATAAACAAATACTCATTAAGAACATCGTTACCGGTGATATTGAAAAGATAAAATCTTATTGCTTCCTCAAAATAATAAATATTTCTTTGTAGTGTTATTTATTATATTCTCACTTTTTTCCTGAATTTTAATATATATTCGTTTATTATGTTAGGTTGTCCGAAAAGTCATTTCAAACTTTTAAGTCAAACTCATTCTGAGCTTTATAGTTCATGTTTGAACACAAATATATCATATACACTTTTTGTGTTATTAAGTTCAATAAAAATGTTTATTCTCTGCGGACAGACTTCCCAGCTTATTATATGGAAACAGAACCTTTCGCGCCCCGTCTTTATTAAGTGCGGATTGAAAAATAAATGCGCATACTCATAACAAATGAGAATATTGTTTCATTTAAAATATAATCCCTCCCCCTAGGGGTGGATCAATATCATATTCGAAAAATTAAACATCATCATCAGAATCGGTATATAGTGAAGCCTTATCAAGGCGCTGTGTTGTGTAATGTTGATATTACGTGTATATTGAGTTGTCTAAAAAGTACTTTCGTATTTTAGGTCAAATTGAAACGTTAAATTACACCAAATACTTGTGAACTGTGGTTTTCAGTATATGTGTAATCCAGGGCTGTGGAGTCGAAGTCGGAGTCGGAGCCGGAGTCGTGGAGTCGGAACATTTTAGGCGGAGTCGGAGTCGGAAAAAATCGACCGACTCCGACTCCGTTTAATTATTTTAACATTTTCTTTAATGAATAACGTTACGGTATGTATTAACCAGTTAACCTCTCATCGTTTCATGCCTGATACTATGCAGACTTTTATAATCGCAATAAACCCCAAAAGGGGATTACGTTCAGTTTACAGTTTTTACAAAATTAGATATAAAAACAGCAATACTGCGATATCCTGAAATTATTCAAGATTCAGCGCTGACCGTCACGGCCTTACCACTTACCACCTACACAAGTTAAGAGCTTCCATAAATCCTGACTTATTTTGAGATCTAATTCCATTTAGACCACGAATAGGAAATAAGATTTATATAAAGTATATTTACTTTCAAAAATCTTATCTTGTGTTCTATTCAATATTGAATCAAAATAATAATAAACAATATTAATAAGATTTAGTTAACGTATGAAAACAAAATACTTACACATTACTGCACCATCGCCATTTGCTATACATATATTTTTTTTAATTAAAAAGTGTAGCAACAAAAAAATATTAATTTTGTCGCATCTTTAAAATTACGCTAAAAACAGTCCAAGCATTTTAGGCAAACGATTGATTGCTAAAGAAAGCATTTAACTATTAATTTTTTTAAATATACATTCAGCGTATTCTAAATGAAGTTAGAAATAAAATGTTGTCCTAAAAACATCTGTCTGAGAAATATGAAATTTGAAGAAGTTAGGCAAAGTAAAGTTATATAAAGAAAGTATTTTTTTCCAATGCACATATTAATAAACAAAATAATACATGGATTAAAATCTTATATAATTGAATATATTTAAATAACATATTTCTAAATAAAACTCGATAAAATAATTTGTTCATTTAATTCATATTGACATGGTTATCCTCATAAATAATACTTATATACCTTAAACCAGCGTTACCCAAATGCGGTTCCGCGGAACTTAAGAGTTATGTGTGACAAAATTAAAATTACCACGAAAAACTCGAAATTATAAAAATTACGCATTTTAAGATAAAAATATTATAGGTGCGTTTATATTTAGAGAACGAAACCATGTTTTGGTAAGGTAGTTTTTACTGCACAGCTTGTGTAGTAAACTGCCTTTATATTGTAGTACAGAACGTGCACATTACATCGACTGTGTATGCTACCACTCCTAACTACCTTAATACTAATAAACGGCTGTATTTAGTTACGCTCCGAGAACCACCCTTACCATATTTTTCATTTAATTAAGTGTAAAATCTTACATTTCTCCCCTAACAGGCACATAAATAGAGCGACTGCAATAATTTATTGGACATGATAGAGGAAAAATGTGTAGAAGCCTTTCTACTGATTTTTTCCCCTTTTAATCTAAAGGTGTTAACTTTCAATTCGAAGTGATATTACTTAAAACTTGAACTAAGAAAATATTTCCATACCAAGACGCATTTAATTTTTTCCTTTGCTGTGCTTAAAATATTTAAAGGGGTTTTGTTATGGTGTACAAATTATTAAAAGGGTTTCGTGACTTCATTGAATTGGAGAACGCCGCTTTAAACTAAACGATATAAAATTATCAAGATTTAGTAGGGGTACACTGTGTCACAAGACACCAGTTTCGTTCTTGATTATATGAATTATAAATGTTACTTTGTTCGAACAGTATCCATATAATAGAATATAGCGGCATACTCGTACAGCACTCAACCAAAATCAATAATGCCAGTTGGGTTAGCGACTAAAACACATTTAATCTGATTACAAACTGACAGAATTTGATCCTTCGCTTCGAGTCTAATCCCTTTGTGAAGGAAATGAGCAGATATAAACCGCGCCATTTGTATTTCGCAAGACATCGTAAAATGAAAACAGGTAGGGGCAAGGTGGCTTACTTCCGGCTATGAATACATGGCGGCCATTTTGGTTCCACATTTTTTTTTTCTATTTGATTATAACGTTATTTTTTTTCTCTTTTCCTTGGGATAATAAACCGACAGTGGAAATAAATATTCATTGATTTTCAATATTTCTTAACTGATTAATCTTGTTGACGGTAATTTATGGTTTTTATTCGACGACTTGCGTAGCCTACTGGTAAGATTCTTGACTTCCACCTGGTGGTATCGGGTTCGATTTCCAATGGGATCCAAAAAAGCGATGGTGTTTCCAGCACGTTCAATGAGGAACCGCGAGTTACGTACATACTCCAAAGGTTCTTAAATAGTAAGTCAGAAAACTGGGGTCAAAGACAATATTGTATATCCATCAGACTCTTCGATTTGTCCAAATTCTAGCTTGGATATATTCAAAGGTTACATGTGGAAAATAAATTGCTTGATTTTTTTATTATGCTTTAAGCATGATTGAAAATTGGTGAATAGATTTGCTTATTGTCTTTTCTTGTTTTTGTTTCTATATTTTGGGATTTTAAAAAGTTCGTTTGTATAACTGTTTATTATGAACGTCATGGGTTTAGCCCTTTCGTTTTTTCAAATTGTTTATTGATGTTGTATTTGTGGTAAAAGTGTTAATTCATATTCTTTGGACGATTATTGCGTTTCTCTATACGTGTATGTATTGAATAGATGAATATGCGAGTGAATTTTTGTTTTCCTTCCATGCGTAAAATACAGTCCTAGGCCTTGGCCTGCTTTGTGCTTGTATTTTTGGTAATATGTGAATGCTTTTTTATTGTAATTTTGTATACGTCATGTTTACATTTCAATGCTTATACATTATGTGATTTGTACTGGTGTGCACCTAAACTTTAACATGTATTTTTAAATGGTTGAAATCAATCGTAAATTATAAGAAAATAAAATGAAATAATTTAGCATTTAAAAAGTGAACCCGTATGAAGCGATGATTTTTCCCAGACTTCTGATGAGTAATTAACCCTTCCTTTCCTATGATGTGTTACTGTATACTTAGTACACATTGCTTCTAAAAACTTTAAATCTCTATAAATATAATAAATACTGGATTCAGATTTTAGGTATTCCTCCGTAATACATTAACGCATTGAAAAAAAATAATATTAATAATAATTAATTAGCACTTATCGGCCACATCAGTCATGTTTTATGAAAATTGGGAATAAATTCACGAATACAATCGAACGCGTGCTAGTGTGTGACGTAGGTATATTCATTCTAAAACCCGCTATGGATAAGGAAGCGACTCTATTCACATCTCACTCTACTTCGGTATATGGGAACGCAAGAAATAGTTTCTTTCTTCGAGGTATAACATACACAGTCTTAGTGTTCCGAGTCCCGTGTTAGTAGCTCGCGGGCTTTCATTCGAGGTGGTCGCTTCGCCCGTTTTGTGAACGTCGGCCGATGTTTTTTCATGTTTTCAGCAATTAAATTTCAATTATCACTTTTGACTTCAAATTTAATTAATTTAAGCGATTGGCTATGAATACTCTTATTTTTCCGATTTTAAATCGCTCATTTTTACATGTGTATTGAATACACAGCACCGGAAAGGAAAGGTTAAGATAGCACAGGACGATAGTGAACAGACGGCACAGGAACTTTTCCATCCTGCGGCAGAATGACAACTGCTGAAGGTGATGGATTTGACATAAATGCTTTGAGTGTGCCATCTGACGCTTTCTTTGCGACAAATAACATAAGATCTTCGAGTCGAGCGAAGTCATGAAGTCAATTGACTTGACTAGTAAAAAGATTTATTGTAATATTTTGACGATATCTTGGTGAACTTGTAATGATAGCATTAAGCTCTTATTGATAAAACAGAGTAATCATGGATAACCGTTTTACTATGGTGTTTTAAGTCGCAATGTCATAAGAATTTATTTAGGTCATAAGCAATTCTTTAAAAAATATTTTCCAAAAAATTTTAATATTCCTAATCCAATTTTTTTTTCGGAGTTATGCCATACTGAATCAAGTTAATCGTTGGGATCCGTGACTGTGGATGTGCGTGTCCTGTTTTCAGTGATATTTTTTAACATGGCCCTGAGGATTAGGGCTGCTTCGCCTTCAAAACATCGACTGTCATTTAAATCAACTTCAAACACCTTCAAATCTAGTGGAAAACAAACTTGAAATCTTCAAACATGTTCTTATCCTTTTTGATAAAGATTTTTCATTTCCGTTTTAGAAGACACTACCCGGAAACGTGTGTCCTTTATTGTGTAATTTCTGTCGCTTTTATTGATATCATAATCAATAATGCAATTTTGGAAATCTTATTGTTTTTCATATCGCCTTAAGAATGAAAACTAAAACGCCTTTGGAATATATTTCTAAAGCCTCTCCCAAATACGACAATATGTTCAAATATTACTTTTGACTTTAAAAAATAGCTTTGAAATCTTGAATGAAACATTTGTTCATTAAAAACAAAGTTTTTGAGAATATTTTATTAAGAAATAAATATATAAGGTGCATTTTTAAGTTAAGTTTTGTTGTATAGTAATAAATTAACTTGTTTTTACTAAATGACAGTATCGATGAAGAAGGTTTTACTAACCTAATACACATAAACTGATGTCGATGCAATGATTTGGGTTAACTGGGGAAAACTTTTGTACCGTTGTCAATCTGTCTTGACATCAGCTTAAGGTTCCGAGAATTTGTTTTCCAATAAACAAAGTTCATACTTGTATATCCAACTTCCAGCCTGTTTGACATGAAAAAGGATCCTTTTTGAGAGTACATTCATTAATGCTGAGGTAGTATTTCTTACCTGTTGGAACGATATTGGAAATTTTAAAGAATATACTTCTAAAGTTTGGACTGTACTTCATTGTAAAGTTTTATTCAATGAAAAACCAATAAAAAAGTATTTACCGATAAAAAATAACAATAAATTACTTTGTAATTGCACTACTTTTTACATTATTACACCGTTATTACATTAATCCCCTACCTCTATTCCGAGGTAGGGGATTAATGTAATAACGGTGTAATAATGTTTCTACCTCTTATTCCGAGGCTCTCTTCAGGCGCAATGATTCATGTTAGAATATGCATCTACGGTTTGGGCTCCTCATCAGCTCAAATATAAAATATTTTTTTTGAATCTTTGCCAGTTTTACCAGCAAAGATCATTTTCAAAATATATTTTTTTAAACCAGTCCTAACGATGCTCGTTTTGTAAAATCATACGAGTATATACAGGCGTAAAATAGTTTAATTAAAAAAACTCTTTCTTTCAACTTGGTGTAGTAATAAAGCAAGTTTTTTTACATGCACGTCTCTCCTATATGAAAAATAGATCTCTTATTTATAGAAAAAATTATTCCCTTTTAATTTTATTGATGATACGGTTTGTCTGGCACACAGTATTGACGCCCTTCAAACGCTTATAGATAGAATTAATGGAGTCGGTGTGAGGCTAGGACTGAACATGAACGTGAGTAAAACTAAGTTCATAGTGTTTGACCGGCAGGATCACGCAGGAGCACGTCTTTTATTGAACAGTGCTGATATAGAGAGGCTGAAAAAATTTAAATACCTCTGAATTATCCTAGTGGAAGAATCTAATCTAATCTAATCTAACCTAATCTAAACTTGAAACTTTACGTTTGCTTCAAATGCTACGTTTGGTCAGTGGTATTACATGGAGTGGAATCATAGACTCTCAAACCGACTGGAAGCATTCGAAATGTGGATGCACCGGAGAATGCTACGGATACCCTGGATTGATATGGTCAGCAACACAAGGATTATTCAAAGAGCCAAAGTTGATAGAGAGTTGCTGACTAATATTAAAATCCGAAAGGTGTCCTATTTAGGTAATGTACTTAGGAGAAAAATACAAATTACTGCACCTGATCATCCAAGGCAAAATAGAGGGTCAAAGAGGTGTTGGCAAGAGGCAAATTTCCTGACTCCGCAATATACGTGATTGGATTTGTATAAGGAGCGTTGGGGATCTTTTTCGGGCTGCCGGGGACAAAGCCTAGTCTCAGGTGATAGTCAACGTTGGGGGGGGGGCTGACATACCACTAGGAGAAAAAGAAGAAATTGTTATTTACCTACATATGAGAATAGTATTTATAAAACATAAGATAAAATATCAACACATCTTAATAAAAACACAATATTCCCAAAGCATATCTTTCAAAGTATGGTGCATATAAATATTTATATAAAACGCAACAACTCATGACCGCGCGGTAAAGTACATACTGGACTTCTATGCGAAAGGTCGTCAGTTCGAACCCCGCGCTGTGTTACTCCCCTCGAACAACACAGGCACTTCTCCGCCCAGTGTTCGATGGTTAATAAATTCAGATTATTTAGTTTATTTATTAACTATCCATTTAAAAACACAGAAATGTATTTTTTTTGTTCAGAACAAATATTTGTTTATTGATACAGAAAAAGAAAGTTTGAAAGAAACAAGAAGTTTTATTTATTTCTAACAAACCTTTGTTTTATTTACAAATACACAATGGAAAATTTTAAAGAAATAGAAATGTTTATTTGTTTTTTTAGAAACGTATTGGCTAGGAAACAGTATAGATTATTACTAGGAATCATGGTGACACTATTTTTTTGACACGATGACACACTAATGGTAGAAACTGACCAATCAGCACACATGAATTGACTAACACAATCACACGCTCTGTGTACCTACGCTATAGTACAATAGAGTCACAGATTCTTTCCTTACGCCGCACGTATACGTTGATGGGCCGAACACAGAATGAAAAAATTAGGGGGAACTTTGTTCCTAACTCAATAACATCTATTGTAAAAAAATATAGATCAATCCAGAAACAGAGCTTACCAAATATTGCATTCTCTCACGATTGATAAATAACAACGGTAACGAATTGACATTTATACACTTTTGAATTGTAAAAGTTTTCATGTGTTTCTAGCAAACGTGGAAACCAATTTGAGTCGATATATCGAGACTGTCAACAAAACTGTGAAAAACCTTACAAAGATACAGCATATAAAATAAAATCTGTCTTTCAGAAAGTTTAAGGAGGTGGTTGAAATTTAATAAAAGTTCGTAGTCAAGCATATCCGGCGGAACGTCAAAATGAAAATTAACCATTCTAAGAAATTTATTCTGGACACTTTCAACTGTACAATCATAAGTCAGGTAATCTGATATTTTATCTATAGTCCGGAAATTCTAGAATGAGTCCTGTGACAGTTCACAAATTTGGCCCAATACAACCTTGTAACGATGTTCAGTAATTTTAATTATTTTATCAACTTTAATATAAGCCTCAATTTTAATAAAAAGCAAGTTATTTAGGTAAATACATTACAAAAGATTGTATTGGGGCTAATTTGTGAGCTGTCACAGGACTCATCCTAGAATTTCCGAACTATAGTCGATTATCGTCGTTAGTAGACCGCTGGTTTTTAATTCAAAAATATTACCATATTCAGTATATGTAATATACTCGTATATTGAAGCTAACAGGAGTTTAGTAAGCTTTAAAAAAGTCATTTCTATGGCTCGAATACTGGATGTTTTCGTATCTCAGTGCCGAAACTGTATCTGCTGTAGAAATGCATGCACTGACATAGGGTAACAATGTATGCCAGATTACGGAATGAATTGAGAAGGGATGAATGTAAAGTTAAGGCAGATATATTAAGTAAGATGGAGAAATTGCTCTGAGATGATTTGGGTATGTAAAACGAATGAATAAAAAATACTAACAAAACAAATATACAGTGCAAATATGAGTACAAGGCTTGATAGAGAAAGTCCAAAGAAAGTATGGTTGGATAAAGTGAATGACATTTTGAAAGAAGAAAATACGACCAATTCGAGAAATCGTAGGAATCGCATGACAAGGGGTATGAATTTAGAAGAGGTAAAATATGTGTGTCGCGATGGAATCGTATAAGTCAGCCACTCTCTCCTCTCTGCCAAACCCGACAGGTAACCGCCGTGATGGTATATATTATCTTAGCTAAATTATTCAACCCTCGACGTTACGTTTTCTTAAGAAATGAAACTCCATAATGGAGTTTGCAAACAAATACAAGTATATCTCCCCCTATGGTTGATGTGAGGTCACATATCAACATTAACTTAATAATGTGACGTATGAAAATGGTTTCCCCTGCAACTTCAGGTTATTTATTCCGCTATTTTGTTTGTCATTTTACGTTTCATTTCAGTGTTAATATTGCATGTGGAATAAAATACATTTTACCGTCTCGTAAAGTATGATAATATGTCCTTATTCATATATTCACATACATATTGAAACAAATTTATTTTACTTATAAATGTTCTACTTGATTTAATAATAATAATAAAAGGACCATTTTTTTTTTTTTTTTCAAAACAGGCTTAGCCTAATTACTTTGAAAAATACAAGACATTAAAAAAGAAGAAAAATTACATAGAAAAAAATTAAAAAATTATATAAAATCAAAAATAATGCATATGCATACAAACAAGTATATACACACAAACATATGATACACATATACTCACAGTCACTTAAGTACGAGGTTTTATGTATGCTCGTATGTTGATGAGTGCTTTCTAACGCGCTCAATCGAAGAAGAAAATTTACTTTTGCTTTTGGTAATGTGATATGAAATATGTCAATATCCGAAGCAGTCCCGTTCAGAAGAGGCCCTTCCAACGGAAGGGCGTTAAGGCCCTTCCAACAGGCATAGCGGCTGGAAGACCCATTCTTGCGTATGTTATTGAGAACAGTTCTTGCCGGCGCAGTCTAGTGTAATTGTTAGGAACATTTAACGCTAATCTTTTTAGTAATGCTGGACAGCTCACAACTCCTCGAACGAGTTTGACAACGTATACCAGGAGACGCAGATCACTTCTTACGCTCAAGGAGTTATACCCGAGCATGCTGAGCAGAAACTGAGTAGGGTAAAGCCATGGATAGACACCTAACTCTCTCATATAGAGATATCGTAGATATTCTTTTTGTACTTTCTCCACCATGAGCGAGTTCTGCGCCCCCACCGGGCTTCAAATGCAAGCATTGCTTTCTAGTTTGCTACGGATCAATGAATTAAACAACGTTTTGAGCACCAATTCGTTTTCAAACAACTTAGAGATTCACATTACAAATCCTAGAGTTTTATAAGCTGCGTTGCACATAACTTCTATGTGAAGACCAAACGCGAGTTTGCTGTGGAACAAGACATCCAGATCTTGAATATTATCTGTGCGGGTATAGGTATAGATTCTAGGGTATATCTATGGAATTTCAAGACGTGTGAGCGGTGAAATTTGCCCTTTGATGCATTGAAATATAATTTATTATTGTGGCTCCACTCACAAACGTTGTTGAGATCTGACTGTAGGTCTAAGCAGTCGGTATACGAACAAATTTTTTTAAAGATTTTGAGGTCATCAGCAAATAGAAGAAACGTGGATTTTTTATAGCTCTACCTATATCATTAATTAAAATAAGAACTTTTATATAGCCATTGGGAGAACAAGCTCCCTTATAAGTTAAATGTAAGGATATGAAGGTAGTGGCTGCGGCCATTAGATAAGATGTTTCCTCGTGTCTGCTTACGTTCAGAAAAGCAAATTTGGTTTTAAAACCGCAAAAACTTACAATGAAAAGACGAACTACGAAAAAAAAACCTTTGTAGAAATTCCGATATGTGATAGTAACTTATTCACCTCTAGGTTTAGTGTAATGTATGTGATTTATATTGATAAGAATACTTTTTATTTATGTACAATCTTTTCCAACCATCTAGACTAGTTAAAGAGGTTTTCAGTGAAAACATTTCATAAAAAAGTTAAGTTTGAACGTGAATCGAACCCACAACTCACGGGCTGGAAGATAGACGTATAACTAACTAGGTCATGTATATCATAGTTGATGTAAGGGATGTAGATGAATCGTAGAATATTAAATATATATATATCGTAATTATTCCACCAAGTACATTAATCACGCTTAAATTACATTAATTCTTTGGAACAATAAACCACGTATACTTCCAATGTACAATAACATGACACCGATCTGACCTCAGGACTGCTCTCGTAACAAACCGAAATCGTTAGTCTGAAGAAAGCCTTAATGCTGGAGATTGAAACACGTGTAGTGAGGATAAATGTAATTAGTGGAATTGCAATATTAGCACAGTCAGCAGTTTTGAAAATGATGTACTGTTATAATCAAACCACGGCCGCCGACACACAACAAATATTCACTGGAATATACATACAATGAATATACAATGAATACTTATGTATACATACAATGAATATTCACTTATATCTGATTTAGAAATGATTGCTGTTAGAAGAGTACGTGGGGTTTTAATGTATGACAGAATACGGAATGAAGTGATTAGGAATTAATGTGAAGTTAACACTTGCCGTACGGTGATGGATAGCGAGTGATCATGACTTATATTTTATTTAATTTCTCGAAATATACTGCTTGCAGGGTCTTCATACTTTATGTATTCCTCATCGAAACCTCTATGATTTGAATGATGTCATTAGAAAACAAAACATTCATAGTTAATTCAACAGAAATTAATGATTTTAAATCGCGAATTGACGAAATGTCAAACACTCATTCTTTTTTGACAGTTCGTTCCAGGGGTTCGTCAACAGTTTTATAATCCTGATTGTTATTTTTAATTTTTATCTGGTATGTTTTTTCTATTATCATTTTTTATCTGGTATGTTATATTGTACCATTACTCTTTTTATAATAAATGTACATTTTATTTATAATTTCATTTTCAAAAATATAATAATTGAGATGGCGGGAAATATCGACGGCGATGATAGCGATTTGGAATTTAAGGCGACAGGCAATATATCAGGATCAGAAGATTTTGTCGAGGTACAGGATGAAGTATATTCTGATTTGGAGACGAGTGAAGAAGACGAAGAAATTTTATTTACATCAAAACATGGATTCGAATGGAGTTCATTACGAGTACCACCTCAATCTTCGAGGCATCGGTCGGGTATCAAATATTCTCATCGAAGATTCTGGACTGAGAAATTCAAGTATAAATGTACATTCCATAAAAGATATGTGTTGTCTGTTTGTAAATGAAGAGGTGGTAAAAGTGATGTTTAAGAAACAAATCGTCATTTAAATCGAATTCATTCAGAAAAGAACCAACCAATATCAAAAGACGAGTTATATGAATTCATTGGAATATTGCTCGCACCTGGCAGAAATCGAACACAAAAGCTATTTTTGAGTGAATTGTGGATAAGTGAAAGTCCCTTTTGCCAGTCATTTTTCACAACAGCTCTGTCTCGAGATAGATTCATCTATATTTACAGTCATATTCGTTTTGATGATAAAGAAACCCGAGAAGAGAGATATCAGGGTTTTTTCAGATAAATTAGAACCAATTAAGTGGATTTCAAAAATGTTTATGGATATGTGCAAAAGCAATTATTCTCCATCTTCGAATATAACTGTAGATGAACGTTTGCCAAACTTTAGAGAGAATTGTTCATTTCGCGTGTACATGAAGTCTAAACTTGGTAAATATGGCATCAAAATCTGGGTTGCTGCCGACTGCGGCGGCATACGACGCATAACAAATTTACAGGCTTATTCTGGTATGATAAATAATCGTAGAGAGAGATAAATCAAGGTAACTGAGTAGTTATAGAAATGGTTCAACTGCAGTATGGCACGAACAGGAGGATAACCACAGGTATTTTTATTACCTCCATCAAATTAGTCGATAATCTTTTATTAAAAGGTTTAACTCTAACTGGCACGCTTCGAAAAAATAAAAGAGTAATCTCACTTGAATTTATACCGTCTAGAGAGAAAACAATCCATAGTAGCTGAAAATAAAATACTTGTTTCGTGTGTACCACAAAAAATAAAGCAGTATTATTATTATCCACTCAATTCAATGATGCAGAAATTGATTATTCAGAAAAACAAAAGCCACTATAGTAATTATACATCATTATAATAATATGAAAATTGGAGTAGATACGGGAGACTAAATTACTTGAGAGTACTCTTGCTCAAGGTCAACGAGAAGATGGCCTTTCCGTCTTTTTTATGGAAATTATAGATATGGCTGCATTGAATGCATACCTCTTATGGATAGACAAATATCCAGAGTGGAAACAAAATAATTAATACCACCGAAAACATTTCAAAAGAGAGTTAAGTTTGGAATTGGCAATGCCCAATATCTTAAAAAGGAAAAATAGCAACAACAAGATGCTTTTAATACAGTTTTAACATATTGTGGCGAGTCAATATCCGAAACATTAGTAAATAATACCCTGTTGGCACCCCGTGAGGTCCTCAAAAGAGGAAGTTGTGGGTTTTATTAAAAACATTCGAGAAAAAAAACCAGGCTATTCTGCAATATTTGTCAAACACGTGCGTGTTTAGTACGTAGAATATAGTAAAAAAAAAGTGGTTTCATGCCCCAATTGCGATAACTTTCTCCACAGGATTAAACTTTGATTATATGATATGTTTGTCCTATTTTCAAATTTTCTGTAGTGTTTATATTTTCCAAATTGCATATATTTTATTGATTTGAATTTCGTGTTTGTTTATATATAATTTTGAATTTCGTGTTTGTTTATACTATATAAATTTCTCGCCCTAAAACCTTGATTTTTGAATTTATATATTCATTTTATATTTTGTTTATATGTTATTTATTGTCTGTATTCGAATTATGGTTTTATTGCCAAAAAAATACACGCTACATTTTATTGTATAATTTTATGAAAAAAAATTAAAAGGCTGGAAATCTCTTATCACGCATGCGCATTCTGAATGTTGCGCAGACCGAACGACGCAACGTAAAAATAATATTCTTATAGAAATGCCTTTCTGTTTTAGCTCTTATTTTATCATTTCTTACCTTTATTTTATATTATTCGACATTTTATTACATAATAAAATGATGTTTATAGCTAATAACAAAAAATAACCTAGCAGATTTTGCATAATTTTAATTTGAAACATACATGTTTAGTGTACCCTCAGTGTCCAACGCCGTTACTGGCGTAATTTTTTAGCACAGTAAGGGAAGTGTTAAAAGGTTGGAGACCTCTTTTCAGTCATGCGCATTCTGAACGTTGCGCAGACCGAACGACGCAGTGGGAAAATTATATTCGTATAGAAATGTCACTTCTCTGTTTCAACTATTATTTTATCATTTCTTACACTTATTTTATATTATTCGACATTTTATTACACAATAAAATGATGTTTATAGCTAATTAAAAAAAAAACTAATAGATTTTGCATAATTTTAATTTAAAACATACATTTTTAGTGTACCCTCAGTGTCCAACACCGTAACTGGCGTAATTTTTTAGCACAGTAAGGGAAGTGTTAAGGATGATGTGTTGAGTAAGATGAAGAAGAGCACGCTGAGATTAGATTGTTAAGGCACATGGAATGCATGAATGAATGAATGGATCAGAGTATATTTTGAAAGAGAGAAATGTAAAAAGTCAAAGAAATTTTAGGAGCTTTAGGAGAAGGTGTATTGATGTAGAAGAAGTGAAAGATTTGTCGTGATGGGAAAGTTTGGCGCTATCTCCTCTCTGTGAACCCCGTCAGTAAGAAAGCGTGATGGTATGTGCATATATATGGGCTTATATTGTGTTTACTTTTGGGATCAACTTATTAAATTTATTTTTCCCAAACCAAACAAATATTAATTTATCTGGTTAGCGTGTAAATTAAATTAAAATCCTTTACCGTATGTTTCATCAATTTTTCCAGACATAACTCAAGCAACGATATTAAATCAAATCGATAGAGCAAAAAATATATAAATGAGGATTGACCTTTGTCCACTTTCCCCGATAAACCTTTCGCAAATGGAAAAGGGATGATGTTAACCACCCCATTGGGTTAAATATCCACACTCAGCCATTCTGGGACTCTGGGCGGTATCTATTAATAAATATCTACATCAACGCTGCCCGCTTTAAGTGATATTGAGTATAATTCAATAGCTTTTTGTTGGAAAAGTTTGGAGAATATTTTAATACTAGACTCTTGTTAAGTTGATAAATTTTATTATTTTAAGATATATGGCCCCACCGTAACGCGGTGGTCATCGGTTCGAACCCCGAGCTGTGCTTCTCTTCTCGAGTGATACAGGCATATTTTGGTCTAGTATGAGTAGGTATAAGGAAACTAATGACTTCAGGCATATATTTTCTTTCAAAAAAGGAAAAATAACATGCCGTTATTCTCTGATCGTCTCATTTCAATGCGCCGTCGGATCCAGTATAACGGTGTGGCTAGTGAGTTTGCTAGTATGCAACGACTCACTCACTCAAAAAATATGTAAGTTAGACAGTATATATCGGCTGCCTTACTAGGCTCATTGTTCTTAGACAACTGACTTAGACCTACGAGATTGACATACAAACATATGTCTACAAAAACAATACAAGTTCAATCGGCACCTGCTCGTGAGATCTGAGAACTTGAACACTTTCATTGATAATCTTCGTTCCAGAGCCGGTATCCCACGAAATTAAAGTAACATTAACAAGTTCACCTATTACACACGTGACACGTGTCATAATGCCTCGAATTCGGTGCACTACCTGTTCCATCCCTCTCGATCTTGGGGCATGTTGACGGCAATGCTTAACCGGTTAGGTGTCTTAACACATTCGCGACGGGTCGTTTTTTTTGTCCATCTTTATTGTGTAGCGGTGCCTAATTCACTATATGATGCAAAAAATATGTTTTAGAAAAAACGCCGTAACTTTTTAACCAATCGTTATATTTCAAAATAACTTGAAGTCAGGTGTTAGAATACTTCGCTCTACAATATTTTTTATTTTTAAACTTTACAGTGGTTCTCAAACTTTTTAAATATTTAAAAATAAATATATTCAAAAAAATATATGTACCTTTAGTATTTTAGCAAAATTAAAATATTATCTAATTTCAGTGATATTATGTCATACTTTTTTAGAAAATTTGAAAATATTGATCTGCGGTTCTCAATTATATATAATTTATTTAAACTAAGTCGTTTAAATGGAAAGACGTCGCGTCGTCGAAATCACGAAAAAATATTTCACACATGACATCCAGAGAATGCAGTGGTACTAAACTAAATCCTATTAAAAAATCGCATTTTTTTTAAATTACGTAAATATTTACATATAATTTATAATTTTAATAATCTATTAAATGTTTGCCATGACATCTGTTGGATGAAATTGAAATATTTATCGCGGTAGACCGATTTTTTTAGGGCCAAAGTGTCACATGGCAGAAGACGCACGGGTGCGTAACCCGCGACCACGTATGGAGACTCTGAAGACTCACCCATGCGTAACCCGCCGCGAATGAGTTAAGCGAGTTTACTCGCTCTCTGTTGCCGTGCCCGTGGGGCCGGCCATACAAAATTAGCGAGTTAAATCACTATATGCCTGTTTCTAGCCAATGCCTAGTACTAATTCCAATAATCTAAAATATGGAACATATAGAGACATCTATTGAGATGATGAGTAAATACCAGAATATAACAGTTTACAGATATTATCGAATTTCTAGAGATTTACCTAAAAGCTTCGCATGACAGTCGACATGTGTCTCTGATACAGGGTTGTCAGTTTTGCGTTTTACTTATTTAACCGTTGAAATTTGAAATGATTTTATAGTTACATTATTTACTTTCCGTGCGTTATTAAAATAATTCATATTTTCGTGTTGCATATACTTTTAATTCTATCAAATATTTTATTAACGCATGTTTTCGTATTTTCTGTGATACGCTATGACAACCCTGACATTTTGTTAAAGTTTTAGTTGTGTTTTTCTGAGTGAACGGCGGAACAAACGACACATATTGTACATATTTGGTAAGTCTTCATAATATCCTTTGAATATATATGCAAAAAGGATACTTCTATTAGGTTTTATTTTTGCTAAAAAATTCAGGGCCCTCCGGGATCAGCCATACTAATTGTAATATAATATTTCTAAGCCATGTCTGGGGAATCTGGATCTGGAATGTGGACCGGGGAATCTGGATCTTCTGTCTTGAGATCTTCAGTGAAAAAGAAGTAAATAATAATTAAAGTATGGAAACGATAATATTTATAAAGGAACAATTTTTAAAGCGCTGTTTAAAGAGGAGACTATTTTTAAGGACGTTTTAATTAAGACTAAAACCGGAATCTGACCTATACTTATTGACAGATTAAATATAGTACAAAATAAATTTATGAAAGTTGAGTTTAATGATACAAATGAGTGCATCCATTAGATTGGGTACTTCCCCGCAACTGCGTATGTTCAGAAAAACAACATTTGATAAGCAAACTGCTGTAAACTTTCCAAGGAAAGACGAGCTATATAAAAAAACGCTTGTAGATCTTCCAATACATGATAGAAACATATTTGGCTTAAGGTAAAGTGTATGTGTGTTTATGTAATATAAAGGGTCTTTCAAATTGAACGGTTTTTTTAATTCTATTTTTTGTAATTATTGAATAAAATACACAATTTGCTTTGATTTAAAAAAAACTTTTTGTTGGTCATTGAAGTATAATATATGACATTTAAACACAAAAAACAATATCACCTCTTGCAGCTCCACAGATGTCCACTCTTTTGTCAAAATTTTCGATGACATTTTGGCATAATTGCGGTTCTAACTCACCAATAACGCGAATAGTTTCGTCGTTTAACTCAGATAAATTAATTGGGGGTCATTCTTATACGAGTAGACCTGGCTTTTCACGTAATCCCAGATAAAATAGTCCAACGGTATCAAATCACATGATCTTGGTGGCCGATTAACATCACGGTTTCCGGTGATTACAATACATGAAATAATTCAATAATTTGAACGCATTGTTGTATTGTAAACGACTCTATTTTTATAAATGTCATACATTACACTTCACAAAAATCACAAGACCCAGGCAAGTTCACGACGCCATCTGTGTTTTATCCAAGAATAAAAAAAATCGCTCAATTTGAAAGACTCTTTATAATCATCAATTTTTTTAAGACCTTCCAAAAAGGATTGTTTTCTTGTGCGTCTTAATGTGCTTTAGTATTAAGTGCTAGACTATTCCACACCACAGTAGCAGCAACGATAAAAGCCGTAATTTCCCGTCATAATTCTCCATCCTCTGATCGATTCGTAGTATTTAATTGACTATACAAAGACAAAATTGATTAGATTAAGATGAAATTGATCTTATATTCCTCTCTAAAGGGAAATTTCTCTTTAAGATGAAGTTATCTACTGTCACATATGCCATATTTTGTTTACATTACATTATCTTATCAAAATTTTGTTCTTTCATATATATATTGTATTAAATAAAACTCATTTTAGTATAATATCGCCTGTTGAAAATCATAGTGGCGAAACTCCAAAAAAAAAAATTTTCGAGTTAAGACTTTCAAATGGCACTAAAATGACTCCTTTTTTACGTGCGTAAGTGGCAAAAGTATATTTCAACTCCTTGCCACTTCGAGAAGTTGAAATATACTATCACCACTTACACACGTAAAAAAATGAGTAAAAAATAACTTTTCAGTAAACTACTAAACTCCAGTAAAAATAATAAATTCAGATGTTTAAAAGTTTGAAAGTAAAAATATGCGAATCCAATGGTAATCATATCCAGAACACTTAAATGCTAAGCAAGCATGCTAACAACTGGGTCACAGCGTCAGAAACCAAAGAGGCACATATACGAGTATGTATACCAATGAGTTATATGGGTACATATAGTAAATGCATATCGCACTTCCGCATAAAACAGTCACAAGTTCAATTTTTTTAAAGTTAGTTATTAATATTTTGTAATCAAGGTTATGGAAAATCGTTATATATCTGAACTCATATGTCATTTTGACTGAAATATTGTGGAAATTTATTTTGAAAATTACTATGTGTATGAACACTTTTTTTCCAAACTTAAAGGGTATATTTTAATAATTGTCCGAGTAATTTAGATTTTTTCATTATTCAATGACACAAATAAAATTAGAGTGGAATCTCGAGTATTCGTGTGTGAAGCAGAAGATATTGTGAGATGTGGTAGAAACCGCTGAAGACACTGGTGAAGCAATGTGGAAAGCTATGTGACAGACAATGCATGTATTAATTACCCTTTAGCAGTTGTCCCCAGAAATACCTTTCATCAATATTATAAATGAAGTTCATGTATGTAATTTTTGAAAACTTTAACGGAAAAAACACATTAAACCACATACGACTACAATTTTTAAGTATCGCATTAACACGTATGAAAAAAAACTATACATTTTTAAATATTTCATTGTGTAATTAGCAGAAGTCGATATAAATTATCCTTTCATAATTATAGGGTCTTTCTGATTGAGCGGTTTTATTAATTCTTGGATAAAACACAGATAGCGTCGCGAACTTACCTGGGTCTTGTGACATTTGAGAAGTGTAATGTATGACATTTATAAAAATGGAGTCTACAATACAACAACGCGTACAAATTGTTAAATTATTTTATGTATTGTTATCTCCGGAAACGGTGATGTTAATTAACCACCAAGATCATGTGATCTGACACCGTTGGACTGTTTTCTCTGGGGTTACGTGAAAAGCCAGGTCTATAAGGTGACCCCCAATCAATTTCTGAGCTGAAGGACGAAAATTATTCGCGTTATTGGTGAGTTAGAACCGCAATTATGCTAAAATGTCATCGAAAATTTATTTTTAAAGATTGTACATCTTTGGAGCTGCAAGAGGTGGACATTGGACGGATATTGTTTTTTGTGTTTAAATGTCATACATTATACTTCAATGATCAATAAAAAGTTTTTTAAAAATCAAAGTCAATTGTGTGTTTTATTCTAGAATTTTAAAAAAACCGCTCAATTTGAAATATCCTTTATTACTCTCCATAACTTTTTTCTGATATTTTTTTACTAATGACATTTTTCATCTCTCTTCTCCAAAATAAATATTAATTTCTAAGGTATAATAATGATGGATGATTTACAGTGAAAATCTATTTGTGTAAAATAGAAGCCACGAAAAGCTTGGAAAAGCTTAAAAAATGTAGCTTATTCAAAGGAATAAAATTCGAAAATAGAATCGATTTTGGAATAGGAGGGTAGTTTTGAATAGAATTTAAATATACATATTAATATAAAAAAATTTAAACAATGTCTTTGTAATTTCTTTGTTTTTATTACTACTGCTGTTTTGTATCTACCATACATATTGGTTCAAGATAAAGTTTTATATAAACTTGTCATATGTGCATTTGTATGTAAAAGACACTGCTGTGTCGTAAATTAAATCAATAAATAAGGCAATGTATGGAAACAAAAACTACAGATGTGTGTGTTACACTTTAGTTATTAAAAGTATAATCTGACTGGTTTATTGCCATGTACCAATATTTTTCAACCAACCAGAAATACGGCATATCCAGAAAGTAAGTGTACTGAATTTTTGTAGGTTACAATTTTTTTTATTTAAACAAAAAAAATACGTGGTTACCCTAGTACATATGTAAGCTATTTTTTGACATAGTCGTCATTCCTCTCAATGCAGGTGGTGAGGCGGGGTATCAACTTTTTGATGCCTTCCTCGAAGTAGTTTCCCGCCAACCCCTCCGTCCACTTCTCCACCTCCTCCTTTACCTCCTCGTCGGTTGAAAACCGTTTTCCACCCATGTGCAGCTTCAGGGAGGTAAAGAGATAGTAATCTGAAGGTGCTAGGTCAGGGGAATGCGCGGGATGGTTCAGGACATCCCATTTAAACGTGGCGAGCAGTTCCTTCGTGGCGTTGGCCGTGTTTGGTCTTGCATTGTCGTGCAGCAGGCAGACTCCCTTTGTCAGCATGCCTCTCCTCTTGTTCTGAATCGCCATCCGCATTTTTTTTAGGGTCTCACAGTATCTTGCAGAGTTGATGGTCTCTCCTTGAGGCATATATTCAATTAAAATTATGCCTTGACAGTCCCAAAACACGGATGCCATTATTTTCTTGGCTGAAATTGTGGTTTTGAACTTTTTGGCGGAGGGTGAAGAGGTGTGACGCCACTGTTGAGACTGCCTTTTGGTTTCAGGCGTATAGTGTGCAACCCAAGTTTCATCTCCAGTAACGATGGAGTGGAGAAATTCATCTCCATGGAGTTTGCAGCTCCTCAAAGACTCTTGCCTTTTTACAACATTTCGGACTTGGCGGGAGATTGGTTTGACATTTTTCACGAAACGTGTTGTCGCGTCGACACTTCTCAACGTACTGACCTCAAACTGGTCTCGTTGCGGAGAGGAAGGGTCAGGCTACACGGAAGTATAGCCAACATGTCGAAAATAAAATCCATCCGGTTGTGAGAGCCTCAGTACACTTACTTTCTGGATACGCCTAGTATGTTAAGGAGATCTTAAGTCCAAAAAAATAAAAATAAATTATAAAATGTGGTTACTAAACGGGAATCAAACACGCATCTCCCGGTTTGGAAAACTGGCGTTTTATCAACTAAGGGTAGTGGCAGAAAACAAAGTGAGCGGAGCAATTAATGTTATATACAACAATCGCGCAATACAAAATGAGGTGTTACAAAGTACATTTTTTCCATTCAAACACGCAACATTCACCTCCTCCACATTCATACATCTCGTCATGCCCAATCTTCTTTTATTCATTTTTCTTACTTTACCTTATTTCAAAATCTGATCCATTTGGTCCAGTCACGTTTTTCTCGGTCTCCCTCTTCCACGCGCACCTTGCATTTCTGACTTGCATATTCGCTTAGTTATTATTTTATCATTTATCTCTCCACGTGTACAAACCATCCTAAAGCTCTTTTATAATTATATTAAGTTAATTAGGCTTTCCATCCTATACAAAGGATAATCTGTACTAATAATAAATTGAAGGAAAGAAGGCAGTGTGAGAATGTACAAGAACTACTGTAGTTCTGAATATTTAAAAAGTTTAGGGTAATAAATTTAGATATGTGACTAAAAATATATATATTCATTTTGATCCAAATTTCTTTCACGCGGCTTTGAACAATTTAAATACGGACCTTCAATCGATCTCGGAGTGGACTGGGGAGCATGGCTCACTCATAAATCCTAAGAAGTCTCAAGCGATCCTCATTGACAGCCCTCAGCTTCTCGGTAAATTCAACACTGGCTTACTTCCTACAATATTACTTGATGGCTCTATCATACCATTACATAAAACTGTTAAAAACCTAGGAGTGCTAATAGATAACACTCTCTCATGGCGAGATCAAATAAATAAGGTAAGCCGAAGGATCTTCTTCAGCCTTCATTCCCTTAAAGTGTTGCGAAGATTCCTACCAACTAAAACCAAAATTTTACTCGTATAATCTCTGCTCTTTCCGATTCTGGACTATGCGGACGTATGTTACTTGGATGTTACAGAGGAACAGCTGGACAAATTACAGCGTCTTCAAAATGTGTGTCTAAGATTTATTTTCAACTTACGAAAGTACAATCATATAACTTCATACCAGAAGGCATTGAACTGGTTGAATGTTAGAAATAGACGCCAAATTCACATACTGTTTCTATTGTATAATATCCTTAACTGTCCCGCCGCACCCTCTTATCTCGCCGAAAATTTTCAGCGTCTTTCCAATCATGGATTAGCGCTACGCTCAAACAGAGATTGTCTATTGGTCTTTCCAGTTCACCGCTCCTCTTTCTTTTCGTCGTCCTTTACTGTCCATGCAGTGAGTCTCTGGAATCAGTTACAAACCAATATAACACTCGCTCCGTCCTTGGCATGCTTTAAGAAGCGACTGAAAAAACTCTTAATTTCTAGTCAGTAAAATAACGTGTTTCATTCCTGATTTTTCTTTTCCTTTCCTCCCCACCATCCTTTCCTTTCCTTTTGATTGATGATATCTCACTTTATATGAAAAAGAATGTTCGGGTGATTGTCCGTCTTTGTGGGGTTGGTGGGCATGTTCTCACGTATATGTTTTTGGATTTTTTGGGGATGGATAGTCATTTGAACGATTTATGCGACCACGTAACTTGCTTCATTTACTTTTGTCTGGTTGGTTGGAAGAGATTGCCGACTGGCAATAAGCCCGCCAGATTGTATTGCAATAAAAGTGTTAAATAAATAAATAAAATAAAAAGCTTGCTTCTTTACATTTCTTAAAACATTCATTTTACTCATGCATTCATTTATAATGTATTAATTTCTGCCTTCATTAAAAAATTTACGATACCAATGACTTTGGTCACATCTATTCTTCCAAAAAAAAACTGAAAAAAGAAACATGCCGGTGTGCTCCGATTGTCTCACTTTAGTGTGCTATCGGATCCAGTACAGCGGTGTGGCCGTTAAGTTTGCTGGTGTGCAACAGCTCACTCCAAAAAAAAAAACTCCACGGCACAGCTTCGCTCTCTAGCTGAATTGACGTTGGAATGGCGAGGGGATGCTCGATTACGTGGCCCAGCAACGACGAGACATATTTTACTCTTATCATATCAAACATTGTAATATCGGATATTTTTTGCTAATTACGCATTTATACCACATTTATTCATCTCCTATCCCTATTATTTAATGCCCGTGCTTCACTGTCATACTTCATTATGGGCACTTACATAACTGGACTACCGTTTTGAAACTTTTTGAGAGCGATTTATTGGGAAATTGAATTCTGAGTACCATTGTCTATGTTCCCTGATACAACAAACTTGAAATATTTTTCTCTATTTTAAAAATCTCTCAAAAACGTGCTTTATAGGTTACGAAATTCCTCAAAAAAAAAGTACACGCTTTTCTATGGGATTTATTTTGATTTTTTTCAGTCTAGTTCCACGTCCATATTTGTTTTCCACATACAAAAGTTGGTACAAAAATACTATTATGGACTATCATCTTTTATTCATAGAATCTAAGAAAAAACGTTTCTTTCACTTTGTGGTGTCATGTTTATTAATCATCTTACTCGTCAGTTGAAGATGAACTAAATTATGACTTAAATACATTTTTTTATAATTGTAATAGATACAGGAGGGGAGGATGGGGAGTAGTGGCTACTAAGGGCAGGAGAATATTATAAATAAATAAATACAGGTTTATTGACAGCAACATATTATGTACATAAAACAATACATTTAGATATATTTCAAGAACACATTAAAAGGAGAATGAAATAACATCCCCCCGGCCAAGATACACCCCACCAATATAGGGCGAGCCCAGCCACAAGGACATCAGATGTTTTTCAGCCCACACCCTTGAACATGTAGAATAAGAAGAGAAACAAAACACAGAAAACAAATAGATGACAAAAAATATAATACATTCAAGAGAGAAGACATTAAAAGGTCCGGGCTCATCCCACAAACATTCCCCCGGCCGAGATACACCCCACCAATGTAGGGCGAGCCCGACCGCAAGGGCATCACCCACGCATATCTAGATTAAAAAAACAAAAAACGTTATCCATTGCTCCCCTCCCTCTTTTCTGTATATAATATGTGCATTTAGAAAAAATATATTTGAGACATAATTATGTTCATGACGAGGAAGACGGAGGTTTTTGAAACCGGTAGTGAAGTCAAATTAAACGATTGTGAATACTAAATAAAAAATAGTGTTTCAATTATTTTATTAAAAATTTACGTCATGTTTTAAATTTATTTCGACTTGTTGCAGTCTCGCACTAATACTGGGATATTATGTACGTATTCCATTCGTTGAAACTAGTGTACAGTACAAACATATAATATGTGAAAACGTGAGAATTCGCGTCCTCGGAAGTGCTTGAGCAACTTCTACAGTTGTGGAAGACGGAGACCGACCAAGCCGCAGTTTCTAAATTACAAGCTGCGGTCCCTCCGGCTTCTGCCGTTTAGTCGTGGCTTCCGACCGCCCGTTTGCTGCGAATTGCGGAGTGATGCCTTTTATTATGTTACTCGACTCATGTTACAATAACCGCTACAGTTAACTCTTACTGCACGCGATGACTATGAACACATTCTTTACGATCAAATTTCAGATTTGCTCACTCTCGAATGATAAATTGTAATCGGAAACGTCGTGTTAAATGAAAAACGACGATTCGTCTCAATAATAAATATTCTAATAACAAGACAATTTATACAGTGCCATTAAAAGAGCTAACACTCCTCAAAAACGCTCTAACACGAGATTCAAACTCACTGTTATTAAAAGATAAAAAATATAACAAAATAAATATATGTGAATTAAGAGTAAGAATAGTTAGGAAGTGGATGTGGCTATTAGATAAGATACTTCCTGGCATCTGGCATTACATATCGGAAGATCTACAAAGGTTTATTTGTAGTTCGTCTTCCTGCGGTAAGCTTTCTGCGGTTTTCTTACCGAATACGTTTTTTCTGAATATATGCAAATGCGGGGAAGTACCTTATATATAGTATTATCCTATTATTATTATAAAATGGAATATTTTTATTATATCTCTCGATTGTGTCTAAAAGATGTTTCTTCGGAGAGGAGAAAAGCTTTGAGATCGATTTCGACTACGTCAAATAAGTTTAATTACATCGCTTTCGCCATTACTACTGGTCTTGTAGCGTTAAATGACTATAGTATATGCCCGGGCTGACCCGATAAACTACACGCATACTATATAACGATAAAAATCTTCAATGGAATAAAAAAACAGTTTTTTTATTAAACAAATTACAATGTCTCTCGACCACAACACCGTTAAAGCTTTAGCTATACATACAATAAGTCATGACGACCTCATTGTTCTAGTTAAAATGCTTTACATCAAACCGGGAGTTTTGGGTTCGATTTTCGTTGTACCACACCATGCACCTTCCTATCCTTATACTCAACTAACATAATTTTCTTTAGTTATATAATATTTTAAACCTGTCAATAATAGTGGGATCGAGTCCCGAGTTGAAGCGTCCTTGGGGAGAGTTTGTTCTCGAAACGGCACTTTATAGATGTTATTATTATTACTTCTTCTTCTCAGTGTCATGTCAGGTCCCCGCAACGTTGAATATCACCAAAGAGTAGGCATCTTTGTCCCCAGAAGCCCGAAAAATATCCCCAACGCTCCTTATACCAGTCCAATCACGTATATTGCGGAGCCAAGAGATTTGCCTCCTGCCAACACTTCTTCGACCCTCTATTTTCCCTGCCTTGGATGATTAGGTGCAGTAATTTGTACTTTGGTGCTCTAAGTACATGACCCAAATAGGAGACCTTTCGGAATTTAATATTAGTCAGCAACTCTCTATCAACTTTGGCTCTTTGAAAAAACCCTTGTGTTGCTGACCATATCCGTCCAGGATATCCGTAGCATTCTCCGCATGCATCCACATTTCGAATGCTTCCAGTTGGTTCATTCTACCAACTTTGAGGGTCCATCATTACTACCCATGAAAAAATATCTCAGGCAGATAAAATAGTTTGTCTGATAACAATAATGTTGTTACCCCTTGACATGCGGTAATATTGTCAACACCAACAACAGCGAGTCCCGTCCGTGTTGTTGTAAACCTGATGGCTCGATTAATGGTTAAAGCATATTAAAGGGATCTTACGAATGGCTAAAAACCTTTCAATTTTTGTTGAAAACTTTCAATCACACGACGTTTGAAGTTGGTTTCTGCTCCTTTAGTTATCATTGATTAATATACACGTTCATAAAATACGCTTTAACATTTAATTAATACATTCAGTGTCGTGGGTGTATAAAGGAACTAATCTACTCAACAGTATTCAATCATGTTTCGGAATATTTCAATTAGTTCTGACATAATTTATCGAATCTAATCACATGGCATTTTGTCGAATATCTCTGTGGAGAATATTACACTACTCAACAGTGATTTTGCATCTGGCATAATGCTACACACCACTTGGAATTTAATATTGTGCCGAGAAATCGAGAACGACCTACAGGAACTGACTTTTTAGGTAGAGATTTGTAAATATATTTGATTTAATTTGTAAATATATCGAATGAAATTAATGCCAAATTTTATAATTACCGTCAACTTATATTACATTCAATAATGTATTATATTTAAAAAAATATTTAGTCTAACATTAGTTGACATTGTAGAAAAAATGTTATATTTTCAATGAATTCACCATCCCCCAAATAGTATATTTTTATTCCGAGTGCATAAATAAATTTTTATTTTGTTGAATTGTGTTAAGTAAAAATAATTCAGTTAGATGTGTGACGTATGCGATAGATATATTTTCTTACAGCATATTTGATCAACTTAATTGGAATATAATAACTTTATGAAAAACATAGCTCGATTCGGAGAAATCAGCGTATTCGTTTAAGTGCCTCATTCATTTCATTAGTTCCATTCGTTTCATTAATTTCATGATTTCATTAATTTAATTCATTTCATTCGTTTCATTAATTTCATTATTTCATTCAAACTATTAATTTCATTCCTTTCATTAATCTCATTCGTTTCATTCATTTCATTATTTCATTCAAACTATTCATTTCATTCGTTTCATTATTTTATTCAAACCATTAATTTCATTCCTTTCATTAATTTCATTCCTTTCATTAATTTCATTCGTTTCGTTATTTAATTCGTTTCATTCATTTCATCCGTTTAATTATTTCATTCAAACCATTAATTTCATTCAGTTTACAAATTTAGTTCGTTTCATTTATCTGTTATGGCCTTTTGCAACGAAAACACTTTTAGAATTTCAACGTGTAGTTTTATTTGTATAAGGTTGAATTACATTGATGTATAATATTAACAGTATTACATAAATAGTAACAGCTATGATCTTTACAAAGTAGCGACTTTAAGAAAAGTGATACTGCCTCAGATATGACGTCCTATTTAAAGCAAAGATAACTATACCATGACCCTTCAATAGATTAAGAAGGAATTCGTCGAGCGTGTTATGTTTGCCCTTTAAGGTCAAATCGATATCGGTGATTTATCCATCGCAGCTTACCCATTTAGTGATATTTAATCTTTATTGCTTTGGGCAGACGAGAGGACAACTTAAATATAATGCATTGAAGTTAAACTAATGTTATAATAGGATCTAGTACATGGTTAGTATCGATAAGCTTGACAAGGGTATAATATAACTTATAATATTTATTTGAATGTGGATAAGATAACATCGGTTTTGGTGATTATACCATGTTACAGATAATGCCAAATAGGTTCTTAGATTAGTGGTACATTGGTTTGCATAATATATTGAGGGTGAATGAGATAAGAAGATAAGATTAACATGTGCTGGCAGTAGATAGATACATGACATATCTCATCAAATCTAGATTGACGAATGTGACCAATAGACAATATTGTCTTTGGTCCCAGGAATCGAACCTTCGGTTTAAAGACCACTGGAGTGGAAGTATCTCACGGTTCACCACCGTACGTGTTGGACCTATTCCACGTGGATCTGTAACAAAGATATCTAATGCATGCGAATATTGGTTAACCCTTCCTTCTCTGCGATGTGTAATTAGTACACATTGCTTCTAAAAACTTTAATATCTCTATAAACATAGTAAATACTGGGTTTAGATTTTAGGTCCTCCGTAACACATTTACGCATTGAATGAAAAAAATAATTAGCACTTATCGGCCACATCAGACATATTTTGTGAAAATCGAGAATACATTCAACAAAACAATCAAACGTGTGCCAGTGTGTGACGTAGGTATATTTATTCTAAAAAACCACCATAGGTGAGAAAGCGACGCTATTGACGTCTCAATCTCACTCTACTTCGGTATATGGGAACGCAAGATTAGAATCTCAGTTCGCTTGCTTCTCTCGCTTCAGTAGCTTTCGGGCATTCGTTTGAGGCGTGAACGTCGGCCGATGTTTTTTTTCATATTTTCAGCAATTAAATTTCAATTGTCACTTTTGACTTCAAATTTGATTAATTAAAGCGATTGGCTATGAGTACTCTTATTTTTTTCGATTTTAAATCGTTAATTTTTATATGTGTATTGAATGCACAGCGCCGGAACGCGCGGTTTATTTTAAGCACAGGAAGGGAAAGTTTAAAAGGCTAAATTTAAAACCAGACTGGGACGATGTAGTTTAATTTTTTACGTATCTACGTGTACATACCATAAGGGTAGTATATTTTTTGGTAACATACCATCAGGTTAGTATCTTTTTTGGTAACATACCATCAAGGGTAGTATCTTTTTTGGTAACATACCATCAGGCTAGTATCTTTTTTGTGAAAGAAAAAACGGTCTTTACTTCATTATCACTCGCAAGCAAATTTCACTTCTCCCACGTCCATACACTCGTCAGGCATACTCTCCGATTATAAATGATTGTCAATCTTTCCTCTGAGAATTTGATTTATTTGATCATGCCACGTTATTCTAGGTTTTCCCAAACATATCGTACTTTTCATGTTACTCGAATATATATTTATTTGTATATCTTTCATCATTCGTTGTTTCTATGTGACGAACCATTTGAATGCTTCTTTCTATACATAATGCATATCTTTAGGGAGGTCTTGTGATTCAATATAAACACTACACATATACTGTACTTCATATATAAATCCGGATGTGTTACTATCACAAATCAGAAGATCTATAAGGGTTTGTTTGTAGTTTTTCTTCCCTTAGTAAGATTTCTGCGGTTTTATTACTATAATAAATACATTTTTTCTGTACATATATGGGGAAGTATCTGATCTTACGGTCGCAGTCACTACCTTCCTATATTAACTCTCGACTTATATATTTGTATATTTTAAATCTGTCAATTATGTGGGTTCGAGTGCTGAGTTAGAGCGCCCTCGAGGAAAAGTCTCAAAACGACGTTGTATTAATTAGAGAGGTAATGTTCAAATTTTGTCAAAACCTTGACAAAGTGAGAAAATGCCACATTTTCTTTCCTCCTTCCTACAAAGTTTTTGTTTAGTAGCAACATTCTGAAAAGAATATTATAAACTAAGAATTACAAATAACGTCTAAAAATGCAAACCGTTGCGCGTATTCACAGAGAATTTCATTGTTGAATTTGACAAGTTTTGTTTGTAACATCTGGATTTTACTACATTTGAAAGCTGGATTTGGATAATTTTGACACAAAACTATCAGGAGTTGTCCACTTTTGAAAAAAACTCCGAGTGGCATTCAGCAAGATGGCAAATGTCTTTGCGAAGGTGATAAGTTGAAATGAATTAGAGATTCTTTGAAAATTTGCTGATTAGCATTTCTCGAACGAAATATTTTCAAACCAATCTTCAAATATAACCTTTGTCATCGAGCCTCTCTTATTTAACCATCAAATTACGAATAATTTATAACAATCGATTCTTTTCAAATACTAAGAATATTTTTTTTATATCAAATTTTTCCACAAAGCGAATTTGTTGATTGTTCTTATCAATTCCGTTACAGCAAAATTCCATTAAATGAGGGTCTTTAAAGCAAGTTAAGGGTCCGTAAAGCAAGATGTGGGTCCGTAAAGCAAGGTGAGGGTCCGTAAAGCAAGATGATGGTCCGTAAAGCAAGGTGAAGGTCCGTAAAGCAAGGTGAGGGTCCGTAAAGCAAGATGAGGATCCGTAAAGCAATGTGAGAGTCCGTAAAGTAAGGTGAGGGTTTGTAAAACAAGGTGAGGGTCCGTAAAGCAAGGTGAGGGTCCGTAACGCAAAATGAGGATCCGTAAAGCAAGGTGAGGGTTCGTAAAGCAAAGTGAGGGTGCGTAAAGCAAGGTGAGGGTCCGTTAAGCAAGGTGAGGATCCGTAAAGCAAGGTGAGGGTCCGTAAAGCAAGGTGAAGGTCCGTAAAGCAAGGTATACTCGTATGTACACTTATTTCCTTTCCGTCCATTGCAACACTTTTTAACCGGTTTTTCGTAAATAAAATCAAATTTAATAATTTAATTATGGTTCGTGTTAGACAGAATGTTTTGGGCCTAATTTCATGTTGGTTTAGTCTGACATTAATCCCGGATTAAGTGTGTGTATAACGCTAGACCAACTATAATAACGTGGCCTGTATAATACAACATGAAATGGTTTTTGGTAAACCTGCGTTATAACTCGGTTCACTTGTCCACGCATGACTTGACTAAAATTTGTTGACAACATTTAATTTGATGAATAATTCAGTACCTCTGTGACCTAGTTGTTAAAATGTGTATCGTCCAGCCCGGGGTTTGTGGGTTCAAGTCCCATTAAAACTAGGATTATTTTGAGTATTTCTCTCAGGTTTCCACTAAAAGCTTGTTTAACACCTTACTAGTTGGTTGGAAGAGATTGCTATAAAAAACAATCAACCCACCAGATTGTACTTTATACAACGAAAGTATAAAATAAAATAATACAATATTTTAGTAAGTAAGTTTTCATAGGTTTTTTCTTACTAAAATACACATCAATGAAAGGTTAAACATTTTCAAATGCATATAAAGTATGAGTTAAACTTCAAATAGCATTGTATTCTTACTTTAATTGTGTACAGAAGAATCCGGCAGGATTTTTGTCATGTAACAATCTTATTCAACCACCGAGACCTTTATTTGTGTGTGGGGTTTTATTTTCGCTAAGGCAATTCTTCCTGGTGTGACTGCTTTCTTAGATATGTTGATGAAGCTGTTATTAAAAACCAGAATTGGACCCTTAATACTCGTAAGTATGGTGCCAACAAAAATCAAACCTGCTACCTCTGGGTCAGAAGACGGCTGTCTCTTACCAACGAGGTCTCGGAGATCGTCATTTTCGGAATCGTTTCTCAGACGCCAAAATGTATAATATTATAGTTTAATGGGTACAGACAAACTGGCAAATAAATTGCTATATTCAAAAAATTATTTGTCTAATTTAGCTAAAATTAAAAAAGCAAGTTGAGTAATTCTGCTACTGAGGTAGTATTTCCTACATGTTGTAAGAGAATAGCGATAGAAACAAAGTCAATGAAACACTAAAACATATATAATTGAACCAGGCACTAACAAAATCCCCGAGATCACCAGCCCCTCCAGACTTCGTATTTTTTTTCTAGGAACGTGCCCAAAATATTAAACATTAGGATTCTTTTTCTGCATGTAATCAGCAGTCCTGAATGAAGCATCCGCCATCAATGTCACATCTCGAATGCATCCATCACGTTTCTTTCCTTTCTTCTCATTATGCTGTCCTAGGCAATTTGCAATTAGATCAATGCACCCTGATCCCTACACCCTCAACAAACGCAAAAAATGTCCATCCTTTCCGTTTCGGATGATGACCTTCTTATCCACTAATGCATACACGATGTCATTGAATTGCATATTACTAGTTATGCCTGATTCTATTGAGAATATGGCTAATGCGTTTAGTCCATTTCGTTGAAGTGTGGAACTTGAATATGTTTTAATAATTTCACTAATGTAGAAAAACTTCGTTCCGCAAAACGTATTGTTACTGGTGTGCATAAATAAGATAATGTTAATATTGAAATAAACAGTTCCACTTGTTTTATCAATTACTAATTCGCTAAGTTGTCATTATGAATAGACGTGGTTTTCGTCTGAATTAATCATTGAACAGACGTGGTTGTCATTTGATTTTGAATATGAACTGAAATAAACACATTCTTTCACAAAGCAATCATCTAAATTAAGAGTTCCCAAAGTGGTCGATACCGACCCCATTGGGTCTATTTGATTTTTCTAGGGGTCGATAGTTTCAATAAAAAAATATTGGGTGTCGACGACAGCTAAAATAAATCAACTTACTACTGCTATTTGTTTGTTACTTCAAAATAGCTATAGTTCAGAAAATGTAGGATGAGTCCTGTGACAGCTCACAAATTTGTCACAATACAACCTTGTAACGATGTTCAGTAATTTTAATTATTTTATCAACTTTAATATAAGTCTCAATTCTAATAAATAGCAAGTTATTTAGGTAAATACATTACATAATAGTATTGGGGCAAATTTGTGAGCTGTCACAGGACTCATCCTAGAATTTCCGAACGATAACATATGATTCCAATAGGTATCTAATTAAAAATATTTATCAATGTTTGTACTTATTTTGTTTTACGTATTTATTTCATAAGTGTCAAAAATGAAATAAAAACTCTACTCGTATTTTTTTGGTTAAATTTTCGTCAGTGCGGATTTCAATATTAAATGTTGCACAAGACAATGTCATAATCCATAGTCCTTTTATCCTTTGCAAGCCTTAATTACAAGTGATTAAAATGAAAAGTTTGATATCCCGTGAAATATTGAATATGGAATACTGTATAAACTTATTCATTTAAGTAAGTTAAGTAAATGACTAGGGGGTCGACGGTTTTAAAAGTTTGTGGTAAATGGGTCTGCGGCCGAAAAAAGTTTTCGAACTCTTGATCTTAATCCTTCTGGTAAATATTTTTAAAACATAATTATGAATCTTTGGACGCCAATAGGCATTTATCTATCTAGGTATGCTTGTTAGCCAAAACGACTCAGAATCTGACATTCAATCATAATATTCTTTTCTCTTTTTCTATTCACTTAATGTCAATTACAAGTACGAGTATGTATTGGGTGTTAACGTAAGTTGTGTCCGTTTTTTTTTTTTCTAATTAAAAAATGAACACCAAAAGTAAAACAAAATGGTAAAGGTTATACGTCATTCGAAAGAAAATTTTCTGCTCTACAAGATATTGTGCTTGCTTTTACGTTACATATATTATTTAATTTGATTACAAGCCTTCAAAACGGTATGTCATGTAGACGAAAGTGAGCATTTTCGACACCTTCTTCTGTTCGCGTTAAATCGGGGAATAAAACTGCCGAAGCTGCTCGCGATATTTGCGAAGTGTACGGTGGAGATGCTATGAATGAAATACGGTTTAAGTGGTCCTCATCGAAGTCCAGTGGTCGTCCGGAACGCTCCATGTCTTTCAGGTTGAAATTACCGTCTTTGAAAAGCTAAAACCATCGACGAGCTGTCCTTTCATTCATAACATCTTCACCGTACACTTCGCAAATATCGCGAGCAGCTTTGGCAGCTTTATTCCCTCGATTGAACGCGAACAGAAAGAGGTGTCGAAAATACTCACTTTCTTCTACTTGACATTCTATTTTGAAGGGTTGTAATCAAATAAAATAATATATTTAACGTAAAAGCAAGCACAATATCCTGTAGAGCAGAAAATAATTTTCTTTCGAATGACGTATAACTTTTACCATTTTGTTTTGCTTTCTTGCTCATTTTTTGATTGAAAAAAAAACGGACACAACTTATGTTAACACCTAATATAATACAATACGAGTATATTACAAACAGCTGATTACAGTAACGATTAAAAAATATCCCAGTATCAAACCAATTGACGATTGTCCTGCCCTCTAGTGAGGCAAAAGGAAAATATTACTAGTATGTGTTTAAATCCCACGTATGGAAATGGATATCAACAAAACTACGTTATTTTCTTTTCAAGTACCATAATTTATGGTTGAGATCGAAATATGACATTCGCGATAAAATGAATAAGTGATTTTCTTAGAAAACTATTTCCAGTAGACATGCAACTCGCTGCTATGTCTGACAGTTTGAAAAGTAAACGATTTAAATGTACGAAGGAAAATGACAGTTTGGAATATCCATAAATATGTTACGACGTTTGCAGGTGTCGCCCGCTTATTGTGTTCGCCAACGACATCTGTTTTCGTTTACGTGAAACTTTATACGAAACAAATGGAAAAAACGCCATTGTTCGGTTAAAGCTAGTCATAAAAATATTTTTGAACGAACTATAAAAATAACGATGCATTTTTTGTACAATAATGCCAGCTAGAAATTGAACCATGAAACATTTAATTTTGGCTACTTTAGTCATTCAACGTTTTCGAAATGGGGGGGTCCACGGCATCCTTGAATTCGGTGTGGTTAACCCTTCCTGCCCTGTGATGTGTAATTAGTACACATTGCTTCTAAAAACTTTAATATCTCTATAAATATAATAAATAATGGGTTCAGATTTTAGGTAACCCTCCGTAATACATTTACGCATTGAATGAAAAAATAATATTAATAATAATAAGCAATTATCGGCTACATCAGGGATATTTTGTGAAATTCGGGAATAAATTCATCAATACAATCAAACGTGTGCCAGTGTGTGACGTAGATGTATTCATTCTAAAAAATTAGAAAACTAAAATTTTAAATCGCTCATTTTTACTTGTGTATTGAATACACATCACATCACACAATGGGCGGATTTTTTTAAGCACTGAAAGAAAAGGTTAAATGAAGGTTATTCTATAAAGTTCAAATGACTATTTCATATTATATAAACCCTTCCCCTATATTACCTCGTTAAAGTTAATGATAGACCCCTTCGAGATGTGGTGTTGAAGGCGACTGCTTCGTATCCCACAGAAGCAAGACGTACCAACCTCTATATTATTCAAGAATGAGAAGAAGAGATTACCGAAAAGAATTGACATCAACAACAACGAAAAGAATCCAAATATACTTTGGGCAGAAGAAATAACGAGTCATAAAAAGCTGGTGATAACAGACAGTAGATGTAAAACGAGCAAGATGGAGGTCTCCTACAAAATGGACGCACCATACGGAGGAAATTTCGATCCCTCCACCATCCACACTGTTATGGGGGGAAGGGAAGATGCAGACTCAGCGTCTACACATGGCAACTGATCAAAAGTTCACCATCCCTAGAGTTAAAACCTCTTTTGCCCAAAGGCAATATGACTATTTAGCTCCCTGACATACAATGGCGTGCCGAATTCAATAAAGGTAAAGAGAGGAAAACCATTTAGACAGTCGATCGGAGCGTTGTTGTTATTGCGACAGGAGTTTGGGTACTTGGGCTTTCAGGATGAATTACGTGTGGAAAATGTTTGTGTGGGCTCTTGAGTGCGGGGTATTTTCGTTGTTTTATATTTGTATTTTTATTTTTATGATTGTGTGCGGTATATTGTGGGATGAACGTTTTTGGTCTTTCTGGAGTGATGATCTGTGAGAAGTTTGATTTCGCATGATGTTTCCAGTTGTAATTGAATGTCACTGTTTGTCAGGTTGATGAGAATGTGCAATGGGGTTTTGTTTTTGTGTAATCGAAAATCGGAAAGAAGTCTCGATTTATTTTTTCATGCTAAATATCCTCAGTGAGATACAGACAAAAGCCTAGTTTACTGGGGACAAAATAAATGAAAGGCAACAAACCCAGATCATTAAAATGGTATATCCAAATTAAATTACCTGTTGTTTTTTTTCGCAAGTCAAGTATATTTATTGTCATGTGTAAAAATAAATAAATAAAAAAATCAGTCCAGCGCAGTCAACACTAAAAGATAGAAATCTTTTTATTGATTTATGAGCGCGACGTCACGTGGTGATGCGATTGAACTATACATAGGAACTTCTTCTCCATCAGCGGCACACCTGAGTGTGACAATAATTTGAGTGAGTGAAAAGACGAACTTAAGATCCGACGTCTCGAGGGAAGGAAAATGACTTGCAGCGCAGTAAATACACTTAAACCCTAGTCCAAATATTCTAGCACGTTGCCAGTACTTACACAGAAAACTACGAATACCACAGTCATTTGACGCCGCTAGATCGTAATATCCAATCGGTCCGAAGATGAAACGTTGTAAGGCTGAATAAAGTTCCCATCGGAAAGTATTGACTCAATTATCATCGCAGTACCACAGAATGTGCTCTACGGATTGATCCAGAAGGCTGTAAAATTACAACTGGGCGAAGACATAGTAAGATTGTAGCTAAGGAGTTGGTCATTACAGTTCCCATAGTCATGGAGAAATTGGGAAGCCTAATAGTTTAAGAGCACGCAAATAGAGCCGAAGCGAGGTTAAGTGAACATGAAATAAAATAGTTAACATGATCTCTTTAAATACTGCATTCAACACTACCCAGGACTGGGAAGAATGGAGACAAGTGATGTACCAAGTTCCAGATATTTCAAAGTAGAACTTTTAATATTAAATTACATCCATAAATATGGATAATTCTCTTAAATAATCCCGATTGTCTCACGCTTACTTCCAGAAAAAATATTTCAAAGTAGAATATTTAACATTAAATTATATCCATCAATATGGATAATTCTCTTAAATAATCCCGATTGTCTCACGCTTACTTCCAGAGAAAATATTTAAAAGTAGAATATTAAATTACATCCATCAATATGGGTAATTCTCTTAAATAATCCCGATTGTCTCACGCTTACTTCAAGAGAAAATAATTAAAAGTCGAATATTTAACATTAAATTACGTCCATCAATATGGATGGTTCCCTTAAATAATCCGGATTGTCTCACGCTTACTTCCAGAGAAAATATTTCAAAGCAGAATATTTAACATTAAATTATATCCATCAATATGGATAATTCCCTTAAATAATCCCGATTGTCACACGCTTACTTCCAGAGAAAATATTTCAAAGCAGAATATTTAACATTAAATTATATCCATCAATATGGATAATTCCCTTAAATAATCCCGATTGTCACACGCTTACTTCCAGAGAAAATATTTCAAAGCAGAATATTTAACATTAAATTATATCCATCAATATGGATAATTCTCTTAAATAATCCCGATTGTCTCACGCTTACTTCCAGAGAAAATATTTCAAAGCAGAATATTTAACACTAAATTATATCCATCAATATGGATAATTCTCTTAAATAATCCCGATTGTCTCACGCTTACTTCCAGAGAAAATATTTCAAAGCAGAATATTTAACATTAAATTATATCCATCAATATGGATAATTCTCTTAAATAATCCCAATTGTCACACGCTTACTTCCAGAGAAAATATTTCAAAGCAGAATATTTAACATTAAATTATATCCATCAATATGGATAATTCTCTTAAATAATCCCGATTGTCTCACGCTTACTTCCAGAGAAAATATTTCAAAGCAGAATATTTAACATTAAATTATATCCATCAATATGGATAATTCTCTTAAATAATCCCAATTGTCTCACGCTTACTTCCAGAGAAAATAAGACCTGCGTATTACACAAACAATAGTACAGGTAAAGAGAATAAGAATAAGCGAGATAAATTACAAAAGAGCGGAATATTTTAAATAGAATGTGCGTATGTATTATATATTGGAATGACACAAATAAATATAGGCACTAGAATACAAGAACATAAGCGTTATCTATCTAAGAACAATTTTTCAGAATTTTCTAGCCATATATTTATTTATTTAACACTTTTATTGCAAATACAATCTGGCGGGCTTATTGCCAGGAGACCACATATGTGGCGTTATGGCAGAAGTTGATATGTCCGTTTTACCTTAGTTTACAGGAGAAGCAATATTAACTTTGATAAGCTGTTCAAGTCAGTATAAATAAGCATTTTTTAAGTTTTTTCCAAACAATATATATATTTTGTTTGGATAATGACTGACACACCAAGTTTTGCCACAATATGTTGAGAAATATTTTCTATAAATTGGGAGAATAAACACAAAATGACAAAAAACGGACATATAAACTTCTGCCATAACGCTACAGATATCGTCCAACCAACCTGACAAAAGTAAATGAAGCAATTTACATGGTCGCAAAAAACGTTCAAATGACTATCCATCCCCGCGAAATCCATGATTACATAAGTGAGCATAACATATACGAGCCCTCGTCTATGTTATGCTCACTTATTTATGCCCACAAACCCCACAAAGACGGACAACTACCTAAACATTATTTTTCATATAAAGTGAGATATTATTCATCAAAGGAAAAGGAAGGGATGGTGGAGAGGAAAGGAAAAAATCAGGAATGAAACACGTTATATTACTCACTAGAAATTAATTTTTTTTTTTCAATCGCTTCTTAAATCATAATAACGACAAATCATAATTTTAAAGCTAGCAATGTTAAACTTTTACATTCGTTATAAAAATTCAACAAAACAATGAATTTAGAAACATTAGACATACATACACAAAACCTTAAGCTAAAATAATAAATATCCAAAAAATACAAAATCTTTCCCACCTCTAAATCATTTTCTCTCTGCGTACATAACGACAAATGCTTAGAAATGTTTAAATTAATTTAATTATTTTTTTTTCCAAATATACCACACACAATTTTGTTATGATTGATCCTTGTATCAACAGTCTAATATACGAGTATGATATGTTATAAGCACTGTTCTAAAACTTCTGCCTGCGATGGAGCGTAAGGTTTTCATTTCTGCCACTCTGAGAAGGTTTTGGTCCTGTTGGTATCGGCGATAAGGTCTGTCTGTGGTGTTGAAGATATAGTGAGGTGGGGAAGAAACAGAAGGCGCTTCTGGACGGATCATGTGGACCCCATGGAGGATATAAGACTGGCAAGAGTCGCTAAGACTGAAACCCCAAACAGGAGGAGACTTCCAGGAAGGACGACGAAAAGGTGGAAGGACAGCTGTATGTCATCATCCCAGGACAGCCCACCATCACAAACAGATCATACGACCTTAACCAAGAAAAATAAGAAGAAGAAGAAAGAAGCACTGTTCTCATAACAAACCGGGAGCATTCCACCTGGAAAGAGCCTCGGGTTAGGAGGTAGAAACATATAAAGTCAGGATTAATGTAATTAATGGAAAAGCAAAGAATTTTTTTGTTAAATATGGATTTCTACAAAGTTAAAGCCAGAGCATTAGATAAAATGTTTTAAACTTTAAAAAAAAACAAGTGATAAACATTTAATAAAAATTAACTTTCTATTGTTCTTTTTAAACGCAAAATATTAATAAACATGTTTCCTACTCTTCAAAATTACAGAATAAATTAGTGTTTCCCTTATCTTAGAATTTTCTTAAGGAAGTTTCAAAAACACAAAAACTTGGTTTAAAAGTCATAAAACATGGCAGCCGCGCTTTGAAAGAAAAGGTCATTATAAATAATTTGTTTGATTTAATGAATTTATGGCACGCAACTTAAATCTACCGCATAAAAGGGTCGTTGAAAGAGATCCTTTACACTACCTTTCAGTTTTGCGTTAAAATTTACAGCTTATTTATTAAATAGTATATTAATTATGATAATAGTGACAATGAGGCAACTATTTATGTATGACATAATACGAAATTAAGTGATTGGAAATAAATGTGAAGTAGTTCCTTCGTTGGGAGGTCCATATTAACACTTTGAGCGCAAAAATCAGAAAACTAGGATACATATTCCGTATGATTCGAAATGTGCTCAGTGAAAATATTCTTAAAAGTATATACTTCGCCTTATGTCAGTCAGCACTTTCTTACGGTATATCAATTTGGGGGGGATGCACCTTAACCCAAAAACGCATATTACAGGTTTCCCAAAAATTGATTGCGAAAATAATCAATAAACTTCCTGCTCGGTATCCCACGACGGAGCTTTTCAGAGAGTATCAGGTCCTCAACATAGCCAATTTACATCTCAAATCCATTCTCTGGCACTACCATCGAGAGGAGGGGAAGATGCAAACTCAGCAGACACACATGACACGCATGGCAACTAATGGAATGTTCACCATCCCTAGAGTTAAAACCTCTTTTGCCCAAAGGCAATATGCTTATTTGGCTCCCATTACATACAATGGCGTGCCGACTTCAATAAAAGTAAAGGTAGGAAAACCATTTAGACAGTCGATCGGAGCGTGGTTGTTATTGCGACAGGATTTTGAGTACTTGGGCTTTCAGGATGAATGACGAGTGGAAAGGATTTATGTGAGCTCGTGAGTGTGGGTCTCTTCTTGTTGTTTTAATTTTGGTTGTTTTTGTATTTGTGTTTCTGTGTGTTTTTCTTTTTTTTCTTCTTTTTTTTGTTTTGGATTTGTTTTGATTTTTATTCTTATGATTGTGTGCGGTATATTGTGGGATGAATATTTTTGGTCTTTCTGTAGTGATAATGTGTGAGGAGTTGAGTTTCGCAAGATGTTTCCAGTTGTAGTTGAGTGTCACTGTTTGTCAGGTTGATGAAAGCGTGCAACGGGGTTTTTTGTGTTATCAAAAATCGGAAAGAAGTATCGATTTATTTTTTCATGCTAAATATCCTCAGTGAGATACAGGCAAAAGCCTAGTTTACTGGGGATACGACAAATGAAAGGCAACAAACCCAGATCCATTAAAATTATATGTCCAAATCAAATTACCTGTTGTTTTTTCTCAAATTGTGTATATTTCTTGTCATGTGTAATAATAATAATAATAATAATTAATTGTATTTTTTTATTGAAACGAATACTTCGTTATGAAATTAATCAAGAGTTCACCCAAAACATATGTTTTATAAAGAATACCAAGGTTTAAAATCCCAAAAACCAGTGTTTATCGCATGCACAGTCCATTTCTGTCAGTAGAGCAGTAAAAATATTCCTTTTGTATACAATATATGGAGAAAAAAATACACACATTCCTCACTCAATTCCTTCACCATCTTCCTGATTTAGTAGAATGAAGAAGAGCACTCTGAGATAGTTTGGAAACGTAGAATGAATGCATGATGAAAGACCAAAAACAAATAATCAGTACGTATGTAAGTAGAAGACGTGGTAGAGGATAAGTAAGATAATAATGGTTGTATCAAGGGTATGATGTTTGGAGAGAAGGAAATGTAAAAATTCAGGGAAATTGTAGTAATTGTATGACAATGTGTATGGATATAGATGAATTGTATGTCGTGATAGGAAAGACTGGCACTCTCTCGTATCTGCCTATTCCAACAGGGATATTGCATGATGGAAGTTATGTTTTACGTATTGGTCTGTCTAGATATTGGTGGCGTGTGCACTTTAAGAAGTCACTTGAAGACATCCCTTTTTTGGAGGTCTTATCGTTTCCACAAAAAATAATTAAAATGTAATTAACAAAAACTGAAAGTTGACACATGTTATATTGTAATTACGCTTATACATGCTTTAGTTGTATATAACATAGTATACCCTAATGGGTTAATTGTCATCTGACAATCTCTTATATCCAACCACAGATCTGTTCAAGAGGTCTAAAATAAAAACTAAACTGACACCTTTTGGAAAAACTGGGTACCAACGGGAATCAATCTTGCTGACTAACGGTTCTATAAGATATGTGTCTTACCAACTCGTTGTCGTTGCTGGGCCTTGTAATTGGGGATCCCTTCAGCCCTCCAACGTTAATCTTAAGCTGCTCTTCCACATCAATTGTTTGATCTTGTATGAAAAAACAGATATCAAAGATATATTGGTCCTGCTGAGGTGTAGCACGCGACTATTTCTCACAGTCTAGCCGTTGAGATGCTATCAGCCCGAAAACAAATGGTTCTCCACTTTCCAATGTCTAAGCCACCTGTTCCTAGTCTTCAGGCGTCCCGCAGAAAGTCAACGACTTTAGCAGATTGTTCTTATAGCGCTTCATCTACCCACTAATCATTCGCTTGCTGATTACTTCCCCATATAAGACGGACTTTGAGAGCCTGTGATCGCCCATGCGTATCACATATCCGGTACATCTCAATTTCGTCTTTGCAACCATATACTCAAAAAATTTACAGTTGGATCGTTGCAGAACCGAGACATTTGTGACACAATCACTCCAGTAGATTCGAAGAATACGACACAGGAAACGCTGGTAGAACATTTCAAGGCTCCAAATGTGACTTATATAGGAAACCTGGGACTGAGATCCGTAGCTGAGTGTGAGAAGGGCAATGCAAACTAGGTCACAGAAGACATAATGTAAGATAAAAAGATATAAGAAAATACTGAGCTTTAAATCGGATAATATTAAACGCTAAATGAGGCCTAAGTGTACAACATTAGACCGATGATATTTGCATCTGAAGACAAAAACATTTGCAGCACGTGCTACAAATTTATGGGCACACTGCCTCCCCTCCCCCAACCCCCAAGTTTCCTGTTTACACAATCCCGCCTCATTTGAGACTGCACTTGCTTGGTACTCGTAGCGATTTTTAATGTTTGCTCTGTGCTCAATTTAATGTTGGATGAAAGATTTGTGTTTATATTAACTGGGATATTATTAATATTTCAATGAAATTAGATCATGCGAATATTGAAAACAAATAATAAAAGAAATGTAAGGATTGGAAGATGCTTGTGTGGCCATTGATAAGATACTTCCCCGCATCTGCAAATGTTCATAAAAACATATTTGGTAATGACACCACAGAAAATTTATTAGGGGAAGACGAACTACAAAGAAACCTTTGCAGATCTTCAGATATGTGATAGTAACACAATCGGCTTTAGGTGTAGTGTAGTGTATGTATATAGTATTTATAAAGCATTAACATTCTTTATGAAACCTCCAAAAAAGGGGCGAAATAAGGAATGAGAACATTAAAAATGTGGATTGAAAGAATGTATGTTACAGTGCTTAAGATAAATAAACGAGAGTTGTGATGGCTTGGTTACATAAAAAGGATAAATGCTGAAAGATTTATAAAAAAATTTATATAAATATTGTAATATAAAATGAGCGAGAAATTTAGGAAGACCTAAAAAAACATGCGTAAAAAAACTAATTAAATTCTATAAGAGAAAATAGTCAAACGCTTTTTTAATAGGAATGTTTGCATAACGAAGTATATGGGCATAGTAGAAGCAATATGTACCAGCCAGGATGTGAACTAGATATGGGGAAGGCAGAAGGAAATACATATACGTTTTTTCTGCCAATCCCAACAGAACATGGCGTAATGATGATGATAGTTATGATGTTTTCTTCTTCTTCCTGATACTGTTCTAGCTCATTGCCTAGGTAGGCTGTTGGGGTCGGCTCTTCTCATTCTCAGGCTGTATATTCTTTGGTTCTGGGTATCGCTTTCATCTAGGCCGTTTCTTTGCAGAATTTTGGAGCATTGAATCATCCAGGAGTTATTTGGTCTTCCTCTGGACGGCTGTCGAGGAAGATCCACAGGCATTGCCTGATTTACAATATGGTCTGGTGGTCTCCGTCTTATGTGCCTATACCATCTCAGCTGTCGCTCTTCCCGCTTACAATTTATGTCAGTGACTCCCAGGCTACCACGAATGCGTGAGCTTTTAATTTTATCTTTCAGTGATACTCCTGCCGACTACCTAAGCATTCGCATTTCTGCTGTTTCAAGTTATGATGTTTTCTCGTCTATAAATATTATTAAAAAGGGGATAAAAAAAATTATATCATGAACGAGGATAAACACAAAACAGAGAAACAGAGAGCCAGAACAAAACATGTTGGGTCTCGTACAATTTCGATTGGTGCAACAATCGGCTCCCAATCAGTAGCCGAGTGGTACTCGCCTCTTTATTACGGCGTCACCGTTTTATTTGCCAATCAGCCACTGCAGGCAATTAGCTGCTGGAAACAGAGCAATACCTCTACAGCACCCCTATCTGCCCCAGTTTACACTGCCTGGCTGTGACTACACAGTAAGCCTTCGTTCGTGTTAATTTTCACCCTGCAAATATGAAGTGTTTTAATAAAATCGATACGAGATTTTTCATACCATATTTATTTATTTATGAAATGTACAGTTGATTTCAACCGTTAAAAATTTCATTCAGATTACATTTGAATATAAAATGTTTATTTATTTATTTAACAATTTTATTGCAAAACCAATATGACGGGCTTATTGCCAGGCGGCAATTTCTTCCAACCAACTAGACAAAAATAAATAAAGCAAGTTACGTGGTCGCTTAAATCATTCAAATGACTATATCCATCCCCAAGAAATCCATAAACATATTCGTGAGCACATGCTCACGAACCCCACAAAGACTGGCAATTACCCGAACATTATTTTTCATATAAAGTGAGATATCATCAATCAAAAGGAAAGAAAGGGATGGTGGAGAGGAAAGGAAATGAAAAATCAGGAATGAAACACGTTATTTTACTGACTAGAAATTAAGAGGTTTTTCAGTCGCTTCTTAAAGCATGCCAAGGACGGAACGAGTCTTATATTGATTTGTAACTGATTCCAAAGACTCACTTCATGGACAGTTAAGGATGACGTAAAGAAAGAGGAGCGGTGAACTGGAGAGGCCAATAAACAATATATGTTTGAGCGTAGCGCTAATCTATGATTGGAAAGAATATTCATGTTACGAATAGTTTTAAATTTTTAAATATCAGAAATTAGTCCATACATATATAACATACATACACTGGCACTTCGCCGCTTTAAAATTGTATTTTATTTAAACACAAATTTTACTAACCTTGACAATATTTATTAAAGTAGACTAAAAAAAGATTATCATATGATATTTTTCAGGCGTACGTTTTACTAAGAAAAATCGACTTAAAATCGGGGGTACTTCTAGTGCGAAAGTAGGTGATAAGTCCCTGCAGTAAATAATTTAAACTTCCAAAATTAATATTATAAATGTATTTTTATACAGATGCATGTATTTAATTTTTATACCTGCAAATTATATATTTTTTCACTCATTTTACATCATTTAAGTTACTTTGTATTGAATTTCTCATTAATTCAACAGTTCATTTAGTGCACAAAACAAATACAGACGTCCGATACCACCGATAAATCGGTGGTAATTACAGATTTGTGAACCTGGGCTAGAAAGTCACTGGAAGCTGTAAACAGAAGAGACAATTGTAAAGTATTTTAAGAAATGTTGTAAAAGTAGCACGTTGGGTGGTATTGAAAATAACTTCAAAGAAAATGAGAACATTAATTCAGACAATTAAACGAAAAATGACATAAGATAAACGAAGAGGAATTTAATGCAGCTGGTTCAAGTTATAGTAGCAATCATTAAAAATGAAGAGTTTGTCAATATTTTTTAAGTGAAATCTTTATAGGCGCGGTAGGGCAAATTGGCCTGAACGTCACGAAAAGTGAAACGGTGTATTATATTATTATTAATAAAATATTATTTATTATTATTAAATATTTTATTTATGAATACATAATTATTTAAATATAAATAATGATTTATTTTTAATATTATTTTAATATTGTTAAGTGCATTATATTATTATTTAAATAATTTTTTTTATTTAAATTAATATTTATTATTAAAAATTAAAAATAAAATATTTTTTGATATATATTTTTTTGTATATTAATATGTGTAACATTTATTAATTTTATTTTATATTAAATTATTTTATTTAATATATAATTTATATATAATTATAACAATACATATGTTGTTATAATATAATTTATTATTTTATAGTTAATTATAATATAATTAATAATTAATATGATAGAATAATATTATTAATAATGTATTATAATTAATATAATAATAAATAAATAATTAAACGATTATTTAAAAATAATTAATTTAATAATTAATAATGACATAAGAATATTAATATACGAGTATTTAATATATATATTTTTTTAATATTATTAAGTGTATTATATTATTATTAATATTATTATTATTTTTATTAAAAATAATATTTTTTTCATTTAATTAAGAGAGATTTTCTCAAATTAAAATTCAACATAACCATTTCCTAATCTAAAAAAAAATCGTTAACAAATGGAATAAAAGCAGTGCATAAAATCAACTTTTCCTAGGAGCTAAGAAGTTTCACTAGTTCCGCGCGAGAGTCTCACGCATCTGTTTTTTTGTATAATACAATACTATTTTCTAAAAAAATTGTCTCATAAATGTCAGACTCGTCATATGGTACAGTGTGTCCTACCATCCAAAAATACAACACATGAATATCTTAATGACAAATTAGAACTTCTCTCTTCGGACCTGTCACGCTTTTTATAATGTCCTGTCCTTTGTAAGATAAGCGTTGACTTATCTACAGTTCCTGGAAGTCACTTTCGTTCCTAAGTCCTGAGTATATTTATTTCAAATGCATAACTGATAACGTTAAATATATTTATATTTGTTATCTTAACAAATATAATGCAGGGTCTGATAGGGAAACGGTCGATTTTAAAGTAACAGCCGTTCTATGCACGACGTAACATACGCACGAGATGCAAAGAGTGTCTGCGCATGATTGGAGATCACTTGTGTAATGTCATCTTTAAAACACAAAAGGGAAGCTATGTTGTTTGAGATCTTATAAATGAGAATTTGTTTGTAAATATGTATACATAATCAATCTGAATAAATTAACGGATACCTTATAAATGAGAAACACATAAAATTAAAAAGATTGAAAATTGCATACATCTAAGGACTATTTTGACTTATGCAAACGGTATGCGTGCTAAAATTGAGTACCACATCAAAAAGAGCTGAAAAACTTTTTAAATTCAAGTTTCTATCCAGAAGATTACAGCTGCAACCGTGCAAAATCATAATCAAACCAGCAATCACAGAGACGAGTCATAGACTATATATAACTCATAAAGGAAAATATCGAGAGTTAAGATTGAAAAAACGAGACATTGTGGATAAAATTATTTTGCTTAATATCGTAGTGAAATTTTCTTAACTTTTTTCTCATATTAATACATTTTTCGTCAGAACCGGCTTGAAAAATTAAGGGGCTGTGTGCAAAGTTTGGGTACGGAACTTGCTTACATATTTATTTATTTATATGTACATCTATGTTTGGATGAAGACATATTAAGTAACATATGGCCCACATATTTCATCCATAAAAGACAAATTTCAAATATACTTATTGTCTCAAAAATACCGTCATGAAAAGATTGGTCATAAATATTTACGATAAACGACCTCCGTCACTTTCAGAGTGTATCAAAAATGACAATTTAATAACACCCACAAAACACAAAGAATGGATCGAGTAAATTATCTAAACTCGTGTTTTTTTTTTATTTGCCATGAGCACGGGGCTAGGTGCGGCTGCACCATTTGCACCAGCCTCAGGCCAGCCCTGTTATTCATACATTTTCAAATGGTTTGGTATTTACTTTGAGGATCTCGGTATTATTTTATAAAAATTAATAACGCTGATTTGCATTACGTTGTAATATTATATAATACGACTTAAAAGGGACTAGGCTGAAAAACATCTGATGTCGTCGCTGGTGGGTTTGTCGCTAGATGTTTCGGTCCTGCAACGCTCCAACTGTAAACCTATAGAAGATTTGGTTGTAAAGGCGAAATTGCGGTGGATCGGGCATGTGATATGCATGGGCGACAACTGACTCCCATCACGCGTCTTGTACGGGGAAGTGGTGGTCAAGCGAAGGGCTGGTAGGCAGAGGAAACGCTATAAGGACAGTCTGCGAGAGTCGCTTACTTTGTGCGGGGCACCTGAGGACTGGGAGTAGGTGGCTCGGGAACGTGAGGGGTGGAGAGCCGTATGCTCTCGGGCTGATGGCGTCTCAGCGGCAAGATGTGTGAGAAACAGTAAGCGCGCTGCGAACATGAAGATCACACGATCGACGTGGGAGAGCGGTTCAAGACTGACGTTGGAGTGGCGAGGGGATCCTCGACTATAAGGCCCGGCAATGACGACGACATATCTCGACTTGACGGATGTTATGAAACAAGTCTAGACCTTTTGAAAGCCGTTAACTCAAATATATATTCTTCGCCATTGTCTTGAAATACACGTAACATATATATGCAATTTCAGGATAAACGTACAGTACCCGGCGGTAAGTAATACACATCGGGCTTAAGAAAGAGACTGTCGGTTTGTGGAGCGTCGTCTCTGTCATTCATACACATGCTCCGTCGCGATTTGTCAGTCGCATCGTGCGACAGAGACGACGCTCTACAAACCGACAGTCTCTTTCTTAAGCCCGATGTGTATTATTTACCGCCGGGTACTGAACGGAATTTCCAAAATCGATAGCTTCCATATCTTGGTACATAAATTGAGGATCGAACTCCTTAGTAAATTTTATAGGCATAACTGAGCCACTTTATATATTGACAATCATTGTTTCTATCGTTATTATTTTTTAATTTTAATCTTTTTCTTATTTTATTAATGTTGTTCGACATAACTGAGTTTAACCCGTATCAAATATACAATAAAACATATAAAATTTGTATTTTTTTCCAAAATCTTTCCTGTACATTGGTATGTGCTTTCGATGATTCAGTCAAATGCACCACAACAACCTGCTTTACCAACCTGGGTTTAAGGTTTTATTTTTAACTTGGCATCTTATAGTCGTAACAGCGCAGGTTAAACAGCACCCACATGTCATCTTATAATCGTGACAACGCAGGTTAAACAGCAGCCACATGTCATATTATAGTCGTAACAGCGCAGGTTAAACAGCACCCACGTGTCATCACCTAGTCGTGACAGCGCAGGTTAAACAGCACCCACGTGTCATCTTATAGTCGTGACAGCGCAGTTTAAACAGCACCCACATGTCAACTTACAGTCGTGACAGCGCCGGTTAAACAGCGCCCACATGTCATCTTATAGTCGTAACAGCGCCGGTTAAACAGCACCCACATGTCATCTTATAGTGGTGACAGCATATTTTTTGAAAGCATAAATTTGAAAAATAATTTCCCATTTTTCCGATGAAATTGTGGAATTTAATTCATCAAACTTTCATAACCATAGTAATAAAATGCATCCGCTTGATGAAATGAGAGATTATAATTTAGTTTTAAATGCCAAAACTTGGTTTAAATATAGCAAACAAAATCACTGAACTAAACACATAAAAAAATGCTTTCTGGCAACTTATTCACTATTCCCGTTAAAATTAAATATGTTAGTGTTATTGATTTTTACGTGTAAAAAATTGAGTTTGTGTGAAATTTATGTTATGAAGGAATATCATACTTTAAGGACTGTTGTGAAATAATATTTAAATGGTTTTCGGAGGACGACATTATTTTGTGAAAAATATAAAAAATAAGACAAATTCATTTGATAAGTACGAGTACCTATATTAAGATTCATTACATTTCATTCTTAAATTATCCAAATAATGTATATTGAACCTATGGGAGGTATTATTTCCTATATGTATTCGTATTTTTTTGTTGTATACATACGAGTATATTTTCTTAACTCAAATTCTAAGGTATATTAATTACACAATGAGTAAAGAGGATAGGTATAGGTGCCTATATTATTAAAAAATTATTATGAAGGGGCAAGGGGGGGGGGAAAAGACAGAGGGGTACTGGTCCAATTAAAAAAGTTTGCGAACCCCGGCTCAGGTTAAATAAATAGTGTACAATACCCGGCGTTAAGTAACACACATCGGGCTTAAGAAAGAGACTGTCGGCCATAATCGGCTAACTTCGCCTTTGTAGAGCGTCGTCTCTGTCGCTTGACAACGACTGACAAATCGCGACGGAACACGTGTATGAATGACAAAGACGACGCTCTACAAAGCTGAAGTTAGACGATTATGGCCGACAGTCTCTTTCTTAAGACCGATATGTGTTACTTACTGCCGGGTACTGTACACTGTGTTACCAATAAAAAAAAATCGTTTATATTGAATACAGTGGATTTATTTTATATGGATTATTCTACCAAATCTAGTGAAATAAAACACACAGTAGATACTCCGCCCCTAGCCGCTCTGCGGTCCCACGCCGTATTGGCGGTATGCTCCCCCTTTTCAAAGTTATTAATATCTTACTTGTGTATATATGTAATATAAATATTATACGAGTTTATATAAAAATATCAATTTGTTGGATTTTTCACAATGATTAATACTAGATTAATTTAATCAAATTCGAGATAACATTATAGTTATTTACTTAAGGATTTGAATTGCAAAATCAACAGCAAATAGTTTCCAACATATTTATTAATTTAAACATTTACTAAATAAGCGAACTATAATATAAATAAAATGATATACACTATTTGCATTTAACATGTTACACCTAGAGTTATTTTAAAATATGTACGATAATTTTCAGAATGTTTTTGAAAATATTTAAATGCGTGCACTAAGAAATATTTATTGCAGTGTTTTCCAAACTGAGAGGCGCGCCTCCTCTGGGAGGCGGGGACTAAAGCAAAAGGAGGCGTGGAAAGTTTAACAGACCTTTTATTTTCATAACAATCGCAATGAAATCCAAATATCGAGCCCGTTTAGTAGTAGAAAAGAAGCTAAGAGTAGCACTCTCCTCTCCTAAATAACATCTACACGTAGATTTGATAAACTATGTGCTTATAAACAAGCACATCAATCGCATTAAAAACAAATAAATTTAAAAGTGAATGTTTTTACTCGTACATAGTAAAACATGTTATTATTCTGTGAGTAACGTTTTTATTTTATGTATTAATACATTTTTTTTACCATTTTAAAATGTGTCGGTATTATTTCATAAAATGAAGACGAGGGGGAGGCGCCACGATAAGATTGTTTTTTAAGGGGGGCGTAGTAACATAACTTTTGGAAACCACTGATTTATTGTATCAATGTTTGAAAGAAGGCGGAATAAAGACATGAATGCATGGATACGATGGGTGTTTTAAGGGATGGGAAAAAAGAGCTTTAAGATGGTGTGGACGTATAGAGAGAATGAATGATAAAATAATGTCTAAGTGAATATACAAGTCAGAAGTGCGAGGTGTGCGTAGACAAGGTAGACCAAGAAAAACGTGGCTGAATCAAATGGATCAGATTTTGAAAGAACGTAAAGGGAGAAAGAAGTATGAATAGTAGAAGATTGTGTATGACGGGATATATGAATGTGTAGATCGCGAAAGTTGTGTTCTTGAAAAGAAAAATATAGAGATTTGTTCCCTCTGCCTACCCAGCAAGGGGCATGATGTGGTGAAATTTATCCATGTAAAGAAATTTAAATAATAGGGACATACATTTTTTTAAATCTTAGTAAAAACGATTTTTGCAGTAAAATTATTAATTTGAACCATTGCAAGTTGGTGCGCAGTGTCAATACGGGGTTGGGTCGCAGGGAAGCCAGAAGTAGAGCCCCTAGTAAGTCTGTAATACCGAGATACATCCAATGTTGCAAATATGAATAGCAGGATTCCTGTCTTATTTTTCCTATACATACGTCTTTGTCAATATACACATATTACATAAAATGGCACGGAGTAAATTTTATTTTGTACATACAAACATAGTATATCGATTCAGTAACAAAACATAACAATGACGCTCCAATGCCAAAGAACCATATGACAAAGAGGCCATAAAATCTTTTATTTATTTTCTTTTTTGACTTGTTCACTATCTTGATACCATCAAAGTAAACACTTCGGTTATTTGGTGGTTTCATTACCGATTCACCCCATTTCCTATCCAATCCACTTTGCATGAACACCATTATATAATAATCAAATATATAAAAATATGGCGCTTCTTTTTTGAATGGCCAGGCATGATATGATGGGAAAACATTGTCTTTGGTGAATCTTAAAGATATGAGGTCATCTTTGGTCAACAGGTGACGACACTTGATGTTGAGGGCGCCTTGGATCTCGTCTAATTCATCGATCACAAGTGATGTAGTATCTATAATGGATTTGTATGTTTCACATGTGTCTGTTGTCAGGTGGATACTCTTGTTTAGTTGTTGAAATGATACCTCAGACGAGTTTTGGACCATGTCTATTATATACTGTGAACGGCCCTAAAACAAAAACAAATGCATACTTACAAATTGTCTGAATTTTTTTATGGCCATTTTTCAGTGTACTAGAGAAAATGTAACATGGTCCCTGTGACCGTTTACAAATTTGCCCCAATACAACCTTGTAACGACGTTCAGTAATTTTAATTATTTTATCAACTTTAAGCCTCGGTTCTAATAAATAGCAAGTTATTTAGGTAAATACATTACATAAAACTAACAATAAAAACAAATTAATACATCTTGTTACAAATTAGCAAAAATGTGCCCGTTTTTTTAAATCAAATAATATTTCGTGACGTTTGTCAAAAGTCACTACGTCAGCCTGCACTGTATAGGGATGGGGTATACGATAATTGAATTTTCGATTTTTTCATAACTTAAATTAAATGTTCGTAATTATTATTAATTCATAGTGGGTCTTGGCCTATTTAAAGATAGATACAAATCATACAATACATTAGAAAGTCAGTATAATGAAAATTAGGTATTTAAACGTCAGTTTAGAGAAAAACAATTTTTCGATTTATAAAAAAAACGATTCGATTTATAAAAAAAAAAAACGATTTTACCCCATCCCTTTGAGACATGACATTTCAAACGTCACAGGGACCATCCTACATTTTATCTAGTATAATTGAAATATGTTTCGAAGTTGATGCTATGTTGAGCTGACTTATGTGAGGGCCGACGTTTCGAAGGCATTGCAACCTTCATCATCATGATAATGTTTTTTATTTATTTATTTGGTTCACGATACAACTGTTTCTTTTACAGAATATAATAAACAATTAAGCATAAGAAAAGTTAATTTAAATATTTAAAATTTTTAATATAAGAAAGTACAATTTATCCTAGACACTAGTGAAAAGTTATATAGATGTAACAGAAGTAAAAGATTTATCACGGGAAAGAATGACGTAGATATTTTGTTTATAGTTAAGGCATTAACGTTGTGGATGTTTAAAGACATTGTAATTTATTTACTCATTGTAATTTATTTAGTCTCGGCCAGCTGTCTCATGCCTCCCTCAGCCCTCAGTCCCCAACCCGAATGTCCACAACCGTTAGAAGCGTGTATATCGGTACCAGTTCGAACATAATTCAGTCTTGTTTGTGCTCCCCTGAAGATGAGGCGAAAGCCTTGAAACCGGTAGGGTTATACCGTTACAAAAAAGTGGAATAAACAGTGTTTGCTAAAATAAATTACAACTGAGATATTTTTTTACTATCTACAAATAGAGATATGAAACATTTGTTATGCGTACTAAATAAAAGAAAATTAATTACCTTTATAAGATATGATTTATAACCATCTTTTATAAGTGCATCTAAATCCCGAGGCTCATCTTTTGAAGGTTTTGCTAGAGATGACGTTAATTTTCCCTTATACACAGTACTTATACTGACGCAGCAGAGCATCCAAAGTATAAGGGTTGGTGATTTCATTTTCCCTCGTAAAGGCTGTTCAACCATGTTAAACCCGACGAGCTAGAAATCAAAATAAATATTTGGAACTAGCGAGAAATCCACCCAAAAACATTTAAAAACAGTTACTTGATATTTGTTAATTGTTTTATTTGCATAGTTAACAATCTGAATTAAAAATATTGAAATACAGAATATTTCTCTCTATAAAATGTTTTTTTTTTTGGGCTACGAATTATTGACTCATCCGCCTTACTCACCCGATCTATCGCCAGCCGATTCTCATCTTCAAGCACCTCTTAAACTATTCACTGCAGTACTATTCAATGACAGATAAGAAGCAGAAAATGCCTTTTAAGAATTCTTCATTGTGATCTGCGTAAGTTATTTTCGCATAGGCTTGAAATTTGTTAGCAAAAATGCGTAGAATTAAATGGCTTTTCTTTGATAAATTTTATCAACGTTTAAGTTATATTTGATGTAATTTGATGTTGAAAATAGATCACCTTTTTGGAAGTACCAAAACACCTGTCTTATAAATCTGCTCATTTTTACTTCAGTATGGCATTATTACTAAATTATATATAAATAATAAATAAATGCAGGTTTATTGATAGCAACATAGTATGTACATAATATATTTAGACACCTTTCAAGAACACATTAAAAAGAGAATACATTAAAAAACAGAAGCTATCAAAAGGTCTGGGCTCATCTAATAACATCCCCCCGGTCAAGATACACCCCACCAATATAGAGCGAGCCCAGCCACGGGGACATCAGATATTTTTCAGCCCACACCCTTGAACACGTAGAACAAGAAGACAAAAAAACACAGAAAATAAATACATGGAAAAAAATATATATTCAAGAGAGAGGACATTAAAAGGTTCGTGCTCATATTGTAAATACAGTGGTACCTCGGGTTACGAACTTAATTCGTTCTTCCGTTCGCGAGCCGAAATGTTCGCAAACCGAAATTAATTTTTTTTGGGAGCCATAATGAGGGTTAATTTAATACAAAATATATTTTATATATCGTCGTCATACAAGAGAAAGTGACCAAGTGCATTTTTCGCGAAAACGTGATTAATGACTATCTGACATCTTACTAACATAATGGTGGCCAGGAAGAAATAACCCAGCAAGAAATTGGAAGAATAATAATAATATCTTGACTTGTTTAAAATGACTATCTGCATTGATGGTTATGTTTTTACAAGCAAAATTGTATGAAAATTTTCAAAAATATTATTTCTTTATTTTGAAAGCAATGAACATTTCTATACACCCAAAAAAATCACAAATGTGAATACGTTTATTAAAAAAAAAAATTTAAAACAAAAGTGTAAAAATGGTTAAATGGCTCTCCTGAACATTTTGCATTTTGTTAGTTGGTCAATTTCTCCTGTATGACGACGATATACTGTATACTATATATACTCGTATTATATAAAAAGCAAAAAAAAAATGTATCAAGAACAACGAACGCAACGACAAAACAATGTTCACAACGCGCGCACATGAGAACAGAACTAATGCGTAATTGTGTAATGCGCCGTTACAACTAATTCGTGAGTCGAGGCATTGTACGCAGGTCGAGTCAACATCTGTTCGGAAATTGTGTTCGTAAGCCGATTTGTTCGTGACTAGAGGCGTTCGTTACCTGAGGTTTGACTGTATATATTACGTAGAAGTAGACAGTCATACAGTACCTTATCAAGGTAGCATTTGTTATGAATTATAACAATATAATTAATAACAAAGAAGTGACATGAATGTTTTGAAGTGTAAAACTTGCCATATAAGCGCAATGATGTCATCACTATCATATATATATCTTGTTTGCTCAATCTTGCACCCCTATAATGCAATAAAGCCTTACGTATTTTATAATTCATTTATTTATTTTTTCATTCTTTTTTATGACGAAGAAAGATATTAGAACATTAAAACAAAAGATTTTTCATAATACACTTCAATGATGACATAAATATATTATCCTTTCCTCATCACATTTAATTTTTATACTCAAGTACATTCTACCTGCTAGTCGAATGAACATGAGTAGGAAATCCTGTTTTAAATCAAACAGGTTATCAAATGAATCAATCAATTTAAAAAAACTCTAGAAAAGAGGAAAACCAAGGAAAGTATATTTGAATAAAGTGAAGTGAATAATATGAAAGAAGAAAGCGTAAAAAGTCATAGAAATCGTAGAAGTTGAATTAGATGATGTATGGATATGAATGAAGCTAAGAATGTGTGTCAAAAATGAAAAATCTGGTACTTTGTCTGCCTGCTGTGATAGAAAAATGACTTGATGGTATGTATGTACGAGTATGTAAAGGGTCTTTCAAATTGATCGTTTTTTTTAATTCTTGGATAAAACACAGATGGCGTTGCGAACTTACCTGGGCCTTGTGACATTTGAGAAGTGTAATTTATGAAATTTATAAAAACGGAGTCGTATATAAAACAACAACGCGTTCAAATTGTTGAAATATTTTATGTATTGTAATCTCCGGAAACTGTATTGTTAATTGGCCAACAAGATCATGTGATCTGACACCGTTGGACTATTTTCTCTGGAGTTGCGTGAAAAGCCAGGTCTATAAGATTGACCCCCAATCAATGCCTGAGCTGATGGACGAAATTCTTCGCGTTATTGATGAGTTAGAACCGCAATTATGACAAAATGTTATCAATTTTTTTGACAAAAGAGTGGACATTTGTGGAGCTGCAAGAGATAGACATTTGGCGGATATTGTTTTTTGTGTTTAAATGTCATACATTATACTTCAATGACCAATAAAAAGTTTTTGAAAATCAAACCAAATTGTGTGTTTTATTCAAAAATTAAAAAAAATGTGAATTAAAAAAACCGCTCAATTGAAAGACCCTTTATTTGTGTTACTCTAGAAATTAATGAAATTTACGCTTTTTTAGTTTAACGAAAAAAATATTAATAAGAGCAATAAGTGTAACCAAAGATTTTATGAGGAAAAGAAGACGTTATTAGTGCAATCACATTCTTATAATGTATTATTACCAAATTCCTAGTATAGTTTCTTATGGTAACGAAATCTTATCGTTAAATAGACCTCCAAAGTGATGAAGGGATAGTTGTCAGTCGACATCTCACAATAAGGTCGAAAAATAGATTAAGAATCTACTGTACGATGAAGAAAAAAATGGAGATTTGTAATTTCATCACTCTTATTTATACTTTACGAATAATAATTATGACGCGATAATTTTCACACTCTATCATTGACCCTTTTATTTTGTGTAAGAGAATTTTCATCAATTCTCGTTTTTTGTGTATGTTAACTTTTGAATTGGAAATCCCTTCTATATGCCTACCCTAGAAGAGTCCTAGCGTGATGGTAATAATGATGAAATCATATGGATTCAATTTTTAAAAAAAAGTTAGACTTACCCAAATAATTTTTGAAAATGAAACGTTTCCCCCTTCAGATATACACTTTTTTGAAACATATACAACAATTGATTGAATAAATAATGTGGAAAATAGTACGATCCATGTGAATGTCGAAAAAACAAGTACCAAGTTTAATCCTGAAACAAAACAAATTGCTTAAATTATTTATTGCTTTTATTATAAATATCGAGTGCTCATATTTTTATTTTAATGAACTCTGTAGATAAATCGCCTGTTTTTTGAGAATCGTACTCAAATCCGGGGTGGCGGGTTCAATTCTCATTGATACTCAAATCCGGGGTGGCGGGTCTAATTCGCATTGGTACTCAAATCCGGGGTGGCGGGTCCAATTCTCATTGGTACTCAAATCCGGGGTGGCGGGTCTAATTCTCATTGGTACTCAAATCCGGGGTGGCGGGTCCAATTCTCATTGGTACTCAAATCCGGGGTGGCGGGATCAATTCACATTTGTACTCAGATCAACCGAAAAAGAGTTTCAATCGAGTTTCAATACAACTCAATGGTAAATACTACTCCTTCCGAGATAGGAAAACCAGATTTGATCCTCATTGGGCAGCCCTCAAAAAAATGTTTGGTAACTCCTACCCCAGGGTTTATGAAATCTTAATAATAATACAAGGACGCTTTACAAAGCTCCATTTATAGAACAAACTCACCCCAATGGCGCTCTAACTCGGAACTCGGAGAGATTGAAAAAAAAATTGAGTGTAAAGATAGGAATGTAGTGGCTGCGGCTATTAGATTAGGTACCTCCCGGTACCTACGTGTATGTTCATAAAAATACATTTGGTAAGTAACATGCAGAAAACTTTCCAAGGAAAGACGAACTAAAAGACATCTTTGTAGATCTTCCAATATGTGATAGTGACATTCGGCTTAAGGTGTAGTATAATGTATATGTAAAGAGTTCCCTAAAAAGGGTGGTCTTCAAATCCTTTCTTAAACTGAACACTAAGAGTCAAACTATTCTACGCCACAAGACCAGCAACAACAAAAGCTCTATCATAATACCCCGCCCTATTGGATCGATTTAGAAAAAAGTACTTTTTGGGTAAAGAAGAAATCGATCTCAAAGTTCTACTCCTCTCAGAAGAGACATCTCTCAGACACGTATGTAAGATGCATTGGAAACGTCATATCAATAAACTTGGACACAAGAAGTCAAAGTTTGAAATAAATCCGTCCGTGACACTTGAGCCAATGTATGTTTTTAGAAGTGGAATAATTTAACAACATGATTATTTATGAGTGATATATTTTAACCTTGCAGCTATATTAAAAACAGACTGATGTTTAGAAGTGTATGAATCAGGCAGACTAGAATATATAAAAGTACAATAATCCAGATACAATATTTTTCATTCTTACCATCTTTCAATATACATTTCGGTGTGCTGTACATTACTTTTGTTGGGTCAACACTGACAGGTGAAGTGAACATGACTTTCTGCCATCTTGACTCTGTGACAGAAATACTTCCAACAGCCCAATCAGCTCTGCTTTCGTTGACAACATCTATTACAGTTTTATAATTATCTCCTTCACTATCTTCAAAATTGAGAAGCATAATCGAAAAATTAAGTCTATTTTTCAATTCTTTTAACATTTCTCCTTCTAAACTTCCAATCTTTGAACACCTCACTAAGTATTCATTGTTAAATCCAGTCATATTTGTTCTTGTCATGTTCTCGCAATTAAAATAATAATCAGAACGCGGAAATGCAATTCTGAAAGTATGTCCGTGAAAATTAAGGAACTCCAAATTGATTTTACTAACGAAATAATCGGAAAAAACATCGCTTACATATATTAAATTTGTATTTGTTGAAATATTAAGCAGGAGTAAAAGTTCGCTCGAATATTTTCCACAGTAGAAGCAAACTTCGTGAAGTTTCACTGATTCTTTTAATACTTCAATCACCATCGTAACGTACATGGTTCTCAAAAACTTAGCTCCAACTATGATGGAAGCTTTTAAAGAATCATCTGGGTTGTATTTATCTTTGCACGTCCCATAGTATTTATAACATAAATATACAACACTGTCACTCATTTTTATATATTTCTCATAAAGATCGTCAAATCTTGTAATGTTTGCCAAAATTACAAGATGAATTATATATCCTCCGACTTGTGGAATAACTCGGTCGATCGGTCCATTTAATGTGTCGTAGTTTACCGAAATTTTTGCTGGAGTAGTTGTTACTTCAATGTCATAGGGGATATAAGCTTTCCACGAAATATCTTCTGATGTGAATCGCATTATGTTTTCTACTAATTCTATCGATGACATATCGTAATGAAATACGACGTCGGCATTCATAGATCTCTTACTCAAAGCATCCCCTATTATTTCTTCAGCGTGTATATTTTCATGTATTCTTTCCATATCGATGTTAAATGCATATTTTGGTTTCTTACCTTTGTCAATAACTTTTTCAGCATTAATTAACATCATCGTCGTTACGAATTTTAAAACAGAAGCTGATTTCAAAGCGATCATGTCTATTTTTGTTTGTTATTCTTCTGTTTTATTCCGAGTGATCATTGATTTATCAAGTTTGATGATAGACCGACCTCTGTGGCCTAGTTGATTAAACTTTTCTCTTCCTACTCGAAATTTCCGGGTTCGATTCCCATCAATATCCAGATGTTTTTTTTATAAGTTCCAGTCAAGTTTGCACATGTCTTGTTTAACATCTTTCTGGTTGCTATGAATAGATAACCACATGACAATAAACCAACGAGGTTGTACAATATATAACGAAATTGTAATACTGTACAATGGATTTCTGATTGTGGTATTATTTTAATATATACCACATTAATTTTGCACTCAATCGTTTTTTTTTTCCAATTTCAAAACGAAAACATAACTGTCACACACAAGAATACCGGTATTGTGGTGTATATTTTGTATCTGAACAAGTAGTTTAATTTCTCAACAATTTATACGTCAGCGTTGAAAATGTAAGAAAACACACTTCCAATAATATCACGACAGGGCAAACATTTCAACGGAAACAAAGCAGACATGTTGTTCTGTTTACATTTGGATCACTATAATTATTCCAATGACAAAGGGAACTTACATTTTATATTTATTTCCAAGAGAGAAAATAAACAAATGTTATATTATAAAACATATTCTTCTAGAATTAGGGATATAATTATTTAATAAATATAATAATTTCAAAGCATTTTGCTGCGTTTGAAAGACATTATTTCATATTGCTTCAAACATTTAATTAACACGTACGTGATAAAACTACTCCGAAAACTGTTTAAACTAAAGTCAATAAATATATCAGTAAAAGTGTAATAGAAATTTATATGCAACAAATGAGTGAGCAATGAAAGGTTAAAGCTAAAAATATATTAACGATGTGTAGCGATAGGAAACAAAGTCAATGAAGCACAAGACATAAATATTGGAACTAGACAGTATCAAAATATGCTAAGATAATAGTCCACTGCAGTATTTTACAATCAATTTTGATGTATGGGAGGAAATACGGGCATGGAAAAAAACAGAAAGGATCCAATGTTGTTGAAATGAGTGTACTGAGATGACGATGCTTAAGGATTAATATGAACTTAAGACTGATGTATCAAGGAAGATCAAAGAGTATTAGATGGTTTGGGCGTATGGAATAAATTAATTAAGAAAGACTAACAAAACAAATAAAGATATAGTGCAGTTATAAGTGCAAGGCGTGGTAATGGAAGACCAAGTAAAGGAAAGGTAGATAGTCAGAGAAATGCTAGGAGTTATATGAAAAGGTATATGGATGGGAAGAGACTTAGGATATGTGTCAAGATAGAAATGGTGTGATGGTATATATCTTTAGTATATTTCAAAACAGATTTTTTATTTTGTGTTTAGTAACAATATTTATTGAGTTAGGAGCAGACTGCGATGATAATCTAAACTTGAAACTTCGACAACGGTTAATCAAATGCTACGTTTGGGCAGTATTATTGCATGGAGTGGAATCATGGACCCTCAAAGCTGGTAGTATGAACCGATTGGAAGCATTCGAAATGTGGATGCACCGGAGAATGCTACGGATACCCTGGACGGATATAGTCAGCAACACGAGGGTTCTTCAAAGAGCCTAAGTTGATAGAGAGATTCTGACTTATATTAAAATCCGAAAGGTGTCCTATTTGGGTCATGTACTTAGAAGAGCAAAGTACAAATCACTGCAACTGATCATCCAAGGCAAACTAGAGGATCGAAGAGGTGTTGGCAGGAGGCAAATCTCCTGGCTCCGCCATATACGTGATTGGACTGGTATAAGGAGGATCTTTTCGGGTTGTCGGGGACAAAGATGTCTACTCTCAGGTGGTATTCAACGTTGGGGGGACCTGACATGACACTGGGAAGAAGAAGAAGGAGCAGATTGAGATACTTTATCTACCAAATTCTTACATATCAGTGGTAACGGAAATAAATTGGACAGATTAGAGGCCCTAGAAATTTCTAAGTCAGTACACCGATCCGAACATCTGTTGAACAATTATTTTCCAAAAATGTCTCCGCTGTTGACCGAAATTGTCCCATGCCTCCTTCATTCCTCAGCCCCAACCGTTGAAGCGTGTATATCGGTACCAGTTCAAACAGCATTTAGTCTTGCTTGCGTTCCCCTGAAGACGAGGTGAAAGCCTTGAAACCGGTAGGGTTATACCGTCACAAAAAAGTGGAATAAACAGTGTTTGATAAAAATTAATAACAATGTCTTTAAACCTCCTCAACGTTAATGCCTTAACTATAAACAACATAAAAAAAATTACTGTTATCATTTGAAAATATTCTAGGAATTGTTGTTAAGTAACTTCTGATTTTAACTATTGAGTTCGTTGTTTTCTTTATGCTCTAATTTTCGTAACATTTTTTAATAGTTTATAGTACTGCTTTTTAATTTATCAATATCAATTGAGAAAAGATCTAATTGAGACGATTAACATATTTAAATTTAAAACGTTTTTTATAATATTTGAAAATGTTTTATGACTTTTTGCAATTAAAATCATTTCTATTATGTCAATTTTTCACAGCTTTTTCTTTGTCATTTTTTTTTTTTTATGTATTTAAAATATTATTTTTATGAATCAAAATAATGTTATTCGCGAGACGACGTTTTGTATCTATTGTATATATATTTTAATACTACACTATACAGGAAGCCATTGTTACTGACTTAATTCTTGTTTGTCAAGTGTACAGATTTAGTTAAATGCTTTGTTTTTAGGTAAAATCTTAATGATACTATTCAATACTCCATTTTCAATGACAATAATTTATATCACTATTTTTGCCTTCATGCTAGAAAACCACTTTTAAAACTTTTAAAGAGTCGTTTTCGAATAAATCAAAACCTTACGAAGAAAATGCCAGCAAAATATTGATTGATAAATTATAAAATGCTAATGGATTAAAAAAAGTTTAATCAGAAAAAAAATATTTCTTAAAGATTTTTGGTCAATATTATGTGTAACATGAAAAAATAAAATTGGCCCAACAAATTAGTGAGAGTAACATAAGAATTTATTTATTTGTGGAAGAAAATAAAGAAAATCAACATAGACTTTTACCATTACTCCATTTCCTTATCGGGATAGGTAGGAAAGACAGAGCACCAGATGTATCTATCTCGACAAACATGCTTAGCGTCTTCGACATTCGTCATCATGTCGTGTAGCTAGCTCATGACTGAGCATCGTGACTTCCATGATAGCCTCCGACGACTCCTCTCCATCCATCCCTGCACTCCGCGTTTGGAAGGACAGTTGTTTAGGGTAGTCCAGTTGTGTCTCTCACTGGGTCAGTCCAACGCATTGGGATTCTTCCTCATGTGCGTCGTCCTTCCACGCCTCCAGTAACCACAAACCTCTCCAAACTTTCCTTGGCCACGAACAATGTGTCCTAAGAATCGGACGAATCGTGAACTTTTCTGTATTTAAAGTGCCTTTTTACTTATTTTAATTTATGAGGATATTTTGCCAAAAAAATCCATTTTTACTATATTAATGAATAAAAATGGTCATTATACGTCTTTTGGTGGATGAGGATTTTTTACTAAAAACATCCCAATTTTTCTATATTAAAGTAATTATAAGGTACCTTTTTACGTTTTTTGATTGATAAAGATATTTGATACGAAAAATCCCATTAATGTATATACTTTGCCTTATGTCAGTCAGCACTTTCTTACGGTATATCAGTTTGGGGGGGATGCACCTTAACCCAAAAACACATATTACAGGTTTCCCAAAAATTGATTGTGAAAATAATCAATAAACTTCCTGCTCGGTATCCCACGGCGGAGCTTTTCAGAGAGTATCAGGTCCTGAACATAGCCAATTTACATCTCAAATCCATTATCTGGCACTACCATCGAGAGGAGGGGAAGATGCAAACTCAGCAGACACACGTGACACGCATGGCAACTAATGAAATGTTCACCATCCCTAGAGTTAAAACCTTTTTGCCCAAAGGCAATATGCTTATTTGGCTCCCATTACATACAATGGCGTGCCGACTTCAATAAAAGTAAAGGTAGGAAAACCATTTAGACAGTCGATAGGAGCGTGGTTGTTATTGCGACAGGATTTTGAGTACTTGGGCTTTCAGGATGAATGACGAGTGGAAAGGATTTATGTGAGCTCGTGAGTGTGGGTCTCATCTTGTTGTTTTAATTTTGGATGTTTTTGTATTTGTGTTTCTGTGTGTTTTTCTTTTTTTCTTCTTTTTTTTTGTTTTGAATTTGTTTTGATTTTTATTCTTATGATTGTGTGCGGTATATTGTGGGATGAATATTTTTGGTCTTTCTGGAGTGATAATGTGTGAGGAGTTGAGTTTCGCAAGATGTTTCCAGTTGTAGTTGAGTGTCACTGTTTGTCAGGTTGATGAGAGCGTGCAACGGGGTTTTTTTGTGTTATTAAAAATCGGAAAGAAGTATCGATTTATTTTTTCATGCTAAATATCCTCAGTGAGATACAGGCAAAAGCCTAGTTTACTGGGGATACGACAAATGAAAGGCAACAAACCCAGATCCATTAAAATTATATGTCCAAATCAAATTACCTGTTGTTTTTTCTCAAATTGTGTATATTTCTTGTCATGTGTAATAATAATAATAATAAAAATAATAATGTATAAAAATGGTCATTATGCGTATTTTGGTGGATGAGGACTGTTTTAAAAAAACATCCCATTTTTTCTTTATTTTTGTACGAGTATTTTGATGGATGGGAATATTTTGCCAAAAAAGACGTTTTCTAATCCCTCGTTCGCCATTTATTTTTGCTGGGTGATCAGTTGTATAAAAAATAATGGGTCTTGTAACTGACGTTCTACAACTTGCGAATATTTCGAGTCTTAATCAGTGTTTAATTCGTTTACATTTATTTATTTATTTATTTTCTCAATACAGGTTTAGCCTAATTGAATTGAAAAATACGAAAAATATTAACATAAAAAAAATATGATATAAAAAAATTATATGAAATAAAAAAAATATATAAAATTATGTTTATGCATACATATACCATGAAACCGGAATTTGCTCATATATGGCTCTAGTTGTCGATGTAGTGACTGTCAAACCGCGCCATTGGCGCCTTTTTCTTGTGTTTACATTTGTCAAAAACTTTTTACTCACAACAATACAAGTTTAATACAACTACGATTTTTTGTTACCATTTGAAGAAAACTGCTTCAGAATCGCATTAAATCCTTCTCGAAGTTTACGGTGAGTATACTCTTGATAAATCACAGTGCTTTAAGTGGTATAAAAAATTCAAAAGTGGCGATTTTAACGTGATAAACGAAGAACGTGGAAGACCACCGAGAAAGTTTGAAGACGCCGAATCGCAAGCATTGTTGGATGAGGATGACGCTCAAACGCAACAACAACTCACGGATCAATTAAATGTGACATGAAAAGCCGAAAATAAATGATAATTTTGAATCAAGCATTGCGTGAAAACAACCAGAACATCAAAAGAGGCTACACAAAGTGATTTTGCTTCATGATAATGCACAATCGCGCACAGCAAAACCGGTCAAGGAAACTATTGATTACTACTTATTTGCATCGATGGGACACGCACTTGCTGAGCAGCGCTTCACTTCTTACGAAAATGGCTCGATGATTGGTTTGCCTCAAAAGAGCAACAGTTTTTTGACGTGGCATCCACAAATTGCCAGAGAGATGGGAAAAATGTGTAGCTAGCGATGGGCAATACTTTGAATAAAATATTTTTTACAATTTTCATACAATAAATGTGTATTTTCTATAAAAAAAATCCGGTTTCATAGGTACAGACCTATGTACGAGTATCTGACCTCGTATATATGCATGTTACTTACAAATTGGCCGCTGGTTTATTTTATTTATACGAATTATATCAGTGATCTCATTTGCACTGAATGTTTTCAATCTCAGATTTACGTGGATGATAATCTGTTATTTAAATTTTATAATCCAAGAAACAAAAATATTATGTTGTAAGATAATTTTCTTTGCATTCTTATTTCCAAAGATTGGATTTAAAAAAATATTTGAAACTTAATCTTAGTTAAACGGAATTTCACTGGGTGACTTCACCGCGTAGACAACAAACATATTCTTGATGGGGACGCGCTATACTCGTAAGTCATGGGTGTAAGTATTTTCCAAAATATAGCATTATATTGCTTACTTATTATCTTGATAGTAAGCTCTCTTTTGATGGACTGTTATATGATTTAGGTGAACTTCAATAATTAAAGAAAGTTAATTTTTTTACGCTGATATCAAACAAAAGATAAACAACTGTTATTTTGTTCCATCGCGTCTGAATTATTATAGTTCCATTAATTCTCGTCTGCCTACTTCACTAATTTCTAAACTCCAGTATTTCTTCAATGAAGCTGCTTAAGCCGTTGCTGGTTCAGTCGTGTGGCGTGGAATGGTCTGCGTTTAAGTGTTAGATTAACGCGTGGCGTGTCTAGCTTTAGCAAATACTTTAAGATATTCGTTACCCTTTTTGGCAAGACTTGTACAAATATATGATTTTATATGAACACCACTAACAAATGTTCACTAAACTACATTTCACCTTAGGCTGAATGTGTTATTACATATGAATCTTCAAAGATTTCTTTGTAGTTGGCGTTTTTTTTTTCTCAAATAAATCATTAAAAGCCATACCAAAATGCTACATAAATTGGATTCATATCCATTTAAGGTTTTTTCGAATTTATATTTAATATTTTAATAAAGTGTTCATTCATTTTTTATTTTATTTATTTATTTTACACTTGACAAGAAATATACATCATTTGTAAAAAAACCACAAGTAATTAATTAAGACAATTTTAATGGATCTCGGTTTGTTGCCTTTCATTTGTCGTGTCCCCAGTAAACTAGAATTTTGCCTGTATCTTACTGAGGATATTTTGACTATGAGAATTGGTGATACGAGTTTTTTGTGGGTTCTTACTAAATAATTTTTTGTTAGTATAAGCAGATGCGGGGATGTACCTGATATAATGGATGCAGCCATCACCTTCCTATCCTTACAATCAAATTTAAAATATTTGTAACATCTTTAATCAATAATAGTGTGTTAGAATCCGAAGTTGAGATTGACCTTCAATAGAGTCTGCTCTCTCAAAGGATTGCCTTTCTGTAGAGTCTGCCTTCTCAAAGGATGGCCCTTCAGTAGAGTCTGCTCTCTCAAAGGATTGCCCTTCAGTAGAGTCTGCTCTCTCAAAGGATTACCCTTCAGTAAAGTCTGCTCTCTCAAAGGATTACCCTTCAATAGAGTCTGCTCTTTCAAAGGATTACCCTTCAGTAGAGTCTGCTCTCTCAAAGGATTGCCCATCAGTAGAGTTTGCTCTCTCAAAGGATTGCCCTTCAGTGGAGTCTGCCCCCTCAAAGGATTGCCCTTCCGTAGAGTCTGCTATCTCAAAGGATTGCCTTTCAGTAGAGTCTGCTCTCTCAAAGGATTGCCTTTCAGTAGAGTCTGCTCTCTCAAAGGATTGCCCTTCAGTAGAGTCTGCTCTCTCAAAGGATTGCCCTTCAGTAGAGTCTGCTCTCTCAAAGGCCTCATATAATTTTTCATTTAATTATTATTATTTCTCCCAAAAGAGTCCTATTGATTTGTCTTTCTGAAGAAGTTTTTTCCAAACAAAACATTTTTCATATATATTTTCTGGGAATCTTGTGATATTTTGGAACTTTTCTGGTATGTTTCGGTGAATTTTACCAAGGATACTCATATATAGAAATTCTGTCACCTTAACATAAAAATATTTCTGAGTCAAAGTACAGTAGATTTCGAATATTCTCGAAATAATAGAAAATATATCAAGTACATTCTAAAATATATTAAATAATAAACTGTCAAAAATGTTTAAGTTGGAAAAATACCGCAACCTCTTCTGACACAAAAACGACTTGTTTTGAGTCAGACATCTAAACAACAAGTCTTATTGGTGAAATGCCGGACTTTCGACCGATGAGTTGCGGGTTCGATTGCCGTTAGAACCCAGATTAAAAAAAAAGGATTGCAATCTGATTTTTAAATAACGCCTCTCTCTCACATCTTCCTGGTTGGATGGAAGAAATTGCCACATTGCAATAAGCCCTCGAATTGTACAAATACCAAAAAAATATTGAGTTTAATTATAACATATGAAATTCTAAAAAAAGTAAAAAATATTTAATATTTAAACAAAAATAACAAAAACTTCCATGAAACATTTTTGTTTTATTTTAAAGTTTGTGTTTTATTTTCATTCCATTTTGATTTATTTATTTATTTTATTTTACATGACAAGATAATATACAATAATAACAAAATAAAAGAGTTTAAAGGCATACATTTAAAAAATAACGTTTTTCCCTTTTTCTCATCATGCTTAATTTCTAAGTTCAGACATAATTTCTATGATCAGACATAATTTCTATGATCAGACATAATTTCTATGAGCAGACATAATTTCTATGAGCAGACTTACTTAAGATTCATGACTTAATTCAACCAGCTTATGACAGTTCAATACTTTCGTCACAGAAAAAAAGCATTAAAAATATAAAATAAAGATAAAGTTTGGACTAACACTTGTATAGTACAAGTAACAAAAATTCTTAAAACAACGATAGAAAAATGTCCCAAAAATAGATAAATGGTCATCTAACAGTAGATAAATGACAAACTGATCATCGATAACGTACCCATCGAGCAAGTCATGCGATTCACTTGCCTAGGTGTAGAGATCTCCAGCAACAGTGACCTCTATAGTGATGTACGAACACAAACTAATAAAGCGACAGCTTTAGCTGGCTGCCTGCGGGAATGGAGAAACAAACACATGCTCACCGACTATATGGAGAAACAAACACATGCTAACCGAAAGTAAGGTCTGGATATATGAGACATGCGTCCGCTCCATCATTACAAATGGGATAGAAGCGAGAGCCGATACCGATAGGACAAAAACCTTCTCCGAGTGGCAGAAATGAACTTAGAGATCGGATCAGAAATGAGACGATAAGTTTCTATCCAGAAGATTACAGCTTCAACCGTATAAAATCATAATCAAACCAGCAGTCACAGGGACGAGTCATAGACTATAACTCATAAAGGAAAATATCGAGAGGTAAGATTGAAAAACGGGACATTGTGGGTAACATTATTTTGCTTAATATCGTAGTGAAATTTTCTTTCATTTTTTCTCATATTAATAAATTTTTCGTCAGAACCGGCTTGAAAAAATTAAGGGGCTGTGTGTTTGGGCACGGAACTTTCTTACATATTTATTTATTTATTTATATGTACATCTATGTTTGGATGAAGACAGATTAAGTTACACATGGCCCACATATTTCCCCCATGAAAGACAAATTTCAAATATACTTATTGTCTCAAAAAATACCGACATGAAAAGATTGGTCATAAATATTTACGATAAACGACTTCCGTTATTTTGAGAGCGTTACAAAAATGACAATTTAATAACACCCACAAAACACAAAGAATGGATCGAATAAATTACCTAAACTCATGTTTTTTTTTATTTGCCATGAGCACTGCGCTTGGTGTATAAATCTACCAGATGTATTTACATGAGTGTTAAAATAAATATAAAGATTAAAATACGTACTTATATATTTTGAATATATTTTGAAAAAAAATATATATATATTTTGAAAAAAAAAACTATATTTCTTCTATGCATTATTATATTACAAAATATTCATTATCTATATATCATATTAGCTATAATTTAAGGTGTCACCGTTACAATTTAACTTCATATATTTCCAAAAAAAAAACTATAAAGTTTAATTAACTTTTTTATTCATTTTAGATTTATTAAAAACAGTCAATTTGATTGGATTTAAAGATAAAATCGGCTGCACCATTTGCACCAGCGTCAGGCCGGCCCTGTTATTTATACATTTTCAAATGGTTTGGTATTTACTTTGAGGATCTCGGTATTATCTTTATAAAAATTAATAACGCTGATTTGCATTACGTTGTAATATTATATAATACGACCTGAAAGGGAGTAGGCTGAAAAACATCTGATGTCCTCGCTGGTGGACTTGTCGCTGGATGTTTCGATCCTGCAACGTTCCAACTGTAAACCTATAGAAGATATGGTTGTAAAGGCGAAATTGCGGTGGACCGGGCATGTGATACGAATGGGCGACCACTGACTCCCAAAACGCATCTTGTACGGGGATGTGGTGGGCAAGCGAAGGGTTGGTGGGCAGAGGAAACGCTATAAGGACAGTCTGCGAGAATCGCTTACGCGATTATTATTTTAAAATTTATGTATTTTTCTTATTTTATGAATGTTGTCCGACATAACTGAGTTTAACCCGTATCAAATATACAATAAAAGACATAAAATTTGTATTTTTTTCCAAAATATTTCCTGCACATTGGTATGAGCTTTCGGTGATTCAGTAAAATGCATCACAATAATCTGCTTTACCAACCTGGGTTTAAGGTTTTATTTTTAACTTGTCAGCTTGGTCAAGTTGGCGCAGATTAAATAACCTCCACATATCATCTCATAGTCGTGACAGCGCAGGTTAAACAGCACTCACATGTCCTCTTCTAGTCGTGACAGCGCAGGTTAAACAGCATCCACATGTCATCTTATGGTCGTAACAGCGCCGGTTAAACAGCACCCACATGTCATCTTATAGTGGTGACAGCATATTTTTTGAAAACATATTTAAAAAATAATTTCCCATTTTTCCGATGAAATTGTGGAATTTAATTCATCAAACTTTCATAACCATAGTAATAAAATGCATCCGCTTGATGAAATGCCAAAACTTAGTTTAAATACGAGTATAGCAAACAAAATCACTGAACTAAACACATAAAAAAATGCTTTCTGGGAACTTATTCACTATTCCCGTTAAAATTACTATAAATATGTTAGTGTTATTAATTTTTACGTGTAAAAAAATGAGTTTTTGTGAAATTTATGTTATGAAGGAATATCATACTTTAAGGACTGTTGTGAAATAATATTTAAATGGTTTTCGGTGGACGATATTATTTTGTAAAAAATATAAAAATAAGGCAAATTCATTTGATAATTACCTATATTAAGATTCTTTAGATTTCATTCTTAAATTATCCAAATAATGACGATCTCCGTTGCCTGGTGGTAAGACATTTGTCTGCCAATCCGGAGGTTGCGGGTTCGATCTCCGCTGGAACCCAGATTTTTTAAATAGGATTCCAGTCTAAATAACTCTTAGGGCCTATAAAAACATCTTTCTGGTTGGTTGGAAGAGATTGCCACATGGCAATTAACGCGCCAGGCTAAAAAATGTGTATTGAACCTATGGAAGGTATTATTTCCTATATGTATTCGTATTTTTTTGTTGTATACATACATATATTTACTTTACTTAAATTCTTAGGTCTATTAATTACACAATGAGTAAAGAGGGTAGGTATAGGTGTCTTTATTATGAAAAAATTATTATGAAGGGGCAAGGGGTGAAAAAGACAGAGTGGTACTGGTTCAATTAAAAAAGTTTTCGAACCCCGGTTCCGGTTAAATAAATAGTGTACAAGTACCCGGCGTTAAGTAATACACATCGGGCTTAAGAAAGAGACTGTCGGCCATAATCGGCTAACTTCGGCTTTGAAGAGCGTCGTCTCTGTCGCTTGACAACGACTGACAAATCGTGTATGAACGCTTGATGAAATGAGAGATTATAATTTAGTTTTAAATGCCAAAACTTAGTTTAAATATAGCAAACAAGATCACAGAACTAAACACATAAAAAAATGCTTTCTGGGAACTTATTCTAAGGGGGATGCCCGTCTTGTGTAACTTGTATACGAGTCCGTTGTGCCAGACGGTGTCGAAGGCTTTCGCCACGTCTAGAGAAAGGAGGGTCGTGAGCACTCTGGCCAAAGTGCAAGAGCTGACACTCCTAATATATGTGGTTGTACCCCCCCCCCCTTCCCCCCATGACGTCCCCGGTGAATTTCCGGAAGATATTATTTATATTGTTGTATATTTTCTTATGTTATATATTTTGCCAGTGATGACTTTAGTTAAATAACTATTTTGAATGCCATTAACCGTCGGTAGATCGATGTGAAGTTGATGCAAGCAATCTCGCAATACGTTCACCTCAAGTGAGAATCCAGTGTTAACTTATTGAAAACATCACAAGTTCAGTTCACGATATTATTATGTTATTTACGCATGGTATAATTTGTTGTGTGTATCACAGATTAATTTCGGATAGCACAGTCAGACGACAGCCCTGTCCTTTGTTAAATGGTGCTGCAAGGCCAATGTATGTTAGATGGTGAGTTACAATTCTCGGAAAATATTATAGAATAAAGCGGCCGTGCGTAGTATCGGCAGCATCTGGCTCCTGCAGTGAGTCACGGCTGCCGGAGAGACGCCACTAGCCACCGGCCACCGGCCATCCAGCGCCGGGCTCTGGGGCTGGATGGCCGGTGAAGTCATATGAGGAGGTATGTTAGGTACTGACAATCCACTAACCTCAACACCAGACGCGCACTGAATCTACGAAACTCCAAACAAACAAACCATCGTCCCTAACATGTCAGTAATATGTTATAACAAGAGAACCAGAAATGCACCTACTGGGACTGGGCTGACTTTTATTTTTAAATAATAAATAAATAAATATAGGTTTATTGATAGCAACACAGTATGTACACATGATAATACATTTAAATATATTAACAGCAAATAGTTTCAAACATATTTATTAATTTAAACATTTATTAAATAAGCGAACTTTAATACAAATAAAATGATATACACTATTTGCATAGTATATGTTACCCTAGAGTTATTTTAAAATTGGTACGATAATTTTCAGAATGATTATTGAAAAAAATATTGATATATCAAACTTTAAGAAATGAAGTGAAACTTGGACTTGGCAAAAGAAAGATAAAAATGACATTATTGTTGTGAAAATACGTGCACTAAGAAATATTTATTGCAGTGTTTTCCAAACTGAGAGGCGCGCCTCTTCTGGGAGGCGGGGACTAAAGCAAAAGGAGGCGTGGAAAGTTTAACAGAAATTTTATTTTCATAACAATCGCAATGAAATCCAAATATCGAGCCCGTTTAGTAGTAGAAAAAGAGCTAATAGTAGCACTCTCCTCTCCTCAATAACACCTACACGTAGATTTGATAAACTATGTGCTTATAAACAAGCACATCAATCGCATTAAAAACAAATAAATTTAAAATGGAATGTGTTTACTTGTACATAGTAAAACATGTTGTTATTCTGTCAGTAACGTTTTTATTTTTTGTATTAATACATTTTTTTACCATTTTAAAATGTGTCGGTATTATTGCATAAAATAAAGAAGAGGGGAAGGAGCCACGATAAGATTGGTTTTTAAGGGGGGCGTAGTAACATAACTTTTGGAAACCACTGATTTATTGTATCAATGTTTGAAAGAAGGCGGAATGAAGACATGAATGCATGGATACGATGGGTGTTTTAAGTGATGGAAAAAAAACAACTTTTAGATGGTGTGGACATATAGAGACAATGAATGATAAAATAATGTCTAAGTGAATATACAAGTCAGAAGTGTGAGGTGTGCGTAGACAAGGTAGACCGAAGAAAACTTGCCTGAATCACATGGATCAGATTTTGAAAGAAGGTAAAGGGAGAAGTATGAATAATAGAAGATTGTGAATGTGTAGATCGCGAAAGTTAGTTTTCTCTGCCTACCCAGAAAGGGGCCTGTCGTGATGAAATTTATGCATATGAAGAAATTAAATAATAGGGACATAAAGAAAATAGCTTAAAATCTTAGTAAATACGATTTTTTTCAGTGAAGTAACCATTTTGAACCATTGCAAGTGGGCGCGCAGTATCAATCCGGTCGCAGGGAAGCCAGAAGTAGAGCCCCTTGTAAGTCTATAATACCGAGATACGTCCAATATTGCAAATGTGAATAGCAGGATTCCTGTCTTATTTTTTCCTATACACACGTCTTTGTCAATATACAAATATTACATAAAATGGCACGGAGTAAATTTTATTTTGTACATACATAGTATATCGATTCAGTAACAAAACATAACAATGACGCTCCAATGCCAAAGAACCATATGACAAAGAGGCCATAAAATCTTTTATTCATTTTCTTTTTTGACTTGTTCACTATCTTGATACCATCAAAGTAAACACTTCGGTTATTTGGTGGTTTCATTACCGATTCACCCCATTTCCTATCCAATCCACTTTGCATGAACACCATTATATAATAATCAAATTTATAAAAATATGGCGATTCTTTTTTGAATGGCCAGGCGTGATATGATGGGAACACATTGCCTTTGGTGAATCGTAAAGATATGAGGTCATCTTTGGTCAACAGGTGACGACACTTGATGTTGAGGGCGCCTTGGATCTCGTCTAATTCATCGATCACAAGTGACGTGGTGTCTATAATGGATTTAATTGTTTCACACGTGTCTGTTGTCATGTGGATACTCTTGTTTAGTTGTTGAAATGATACCTCAGACGAGTTTTGGACCATGTCTATTATATACTGTGAATGACCCTGAAACCAAAACAAATGCATACTTTCAAATTTTCCGAATTTTCTTATGGCCGTTTTTCATTAGTTGAAATATGTCTCGAAGCTGATGCTATGTTGAGTTGACTTATGTGAGGGCCGACGTTTCGAAGGCATTGCAGCCTTCATCATCACGATAATGTTATTTTTTTTTATTTATTTGGTTCACGATACAACTGTTTATTTTACAGAACATTATAAACAATTAAGCATAAGACAAGTTAATTTAAATATTTAAAATTATTAATATAAGAACGTACAATTTATCTTAGACACTAGTGAAAAGTTTATAGATGGAACAGCAGTAAAAGATTTATTACGGGAAAGAATGACGTAGATATATTGTTTATAGTTAAGGCATTAACGTTGTGGAGGTTTGAAGACATGGTAAATTTTTTAGTCTCGGCCAGCAGCTGACCGAAATCGTCCCATGCCTCCCTCAGCCCTCAGTCACCAACCCGAATGTCCCCAACCGATAGAAGCGTGTATATCGGTACCAGTTCGAACAGAAATCAGTCTTGTTTGTGCTCCTCTGAAGATGAGGGGAAAGCCTTGAAACCGGTAGGGTTATACCGTTACAAAAAATTGGAATAAACAGTGTTTGATAAAATAAATTACGATGGAGATATTTATTTATTACCTACAAATAGAGATATAAAACCTTTTGTTATACTTACTAAATAAAAGAAAATTGATTACCTCTATAAGATATGATTTATAACCATCTTTTATAAGTGCATCTAAATCCCGAGGCTCATCTTTTGAAGGTTTTGCTAGAGATGACGTTAATTTTCCCTTATACACAGTACTTATACTGACGCAGCAGAGCATCCAAAGTATAAGGGTTGGTGATTTCATTTCCCCCCGTAAAGGCTGTTCAACCATGTTAAACCCAACGAGCTAGAAATCAAAACAAATATTTGGAACTAGCGAGAAATTCCGCCTAAAAACATTTGAAAACAGTTACTAGATACTTGTTAATTGTTTAATTAGCATAGTTAACAATCTGAAATAAAAATATTGAAATGCAGAATATTTCTCTATATAAAATATTTTTTTCGGGCTACGAAGTATTGACTCATCCGCCATACTCACCCGATCTATCGCCAGCCGATTCTCATTTTCAAGCACTTCTGAAACTATTCACTGCAGTACAATTCAATGTCAGATAAGAATCAGAAAATGCCTTTTAAGAATTCTTCATTCAAGTTATTTTCGCACAGGCTTGTAAGTTGTAAACAAAAATGCGTAGAATTAAATGGCTTTTCTTTGATAAATTTTATCAACGTTTAAGTTATATTTGATTTAATTTGAAGTTGAAAATAGATCACCTTTTTGGAAGAATCAAAACACCTGTCTTATAAATTTGCTCATTTTTACTTCATTATGGCATTATTACTAAATTATATAGAAATAATAAATAAATACAGGTTTATTGATAGCAAAATAGTATGTATATAATACATTAAGACACATTTCAAGAACACATTAAAAAGAAAATACATTAAAAAACAGAAGCTATCAAAAGGTCTGGGCTCATCTAATAACATCCCCCGGTCAAGATACACCCCACCAATATAGAGCGAGCCCAGCCACGGGGACACCAGATGTTTTTCAGCCCATACCCTTGAACACGTAGAACAAGAAGATAAAAAACACAGAAAATAAATAGATGATAAAAAAAATATATTCAAGAGAGAAGACATTAAGAGGTCCGGGCTCACATTGTAAATACAGTGGTACTTCGGGTTACGAACTTAATTCGTTCTTTGATTCCGTTCGCGAGCCGAAATGTTCGCAAACCGAAATTTATTTTCTTGGGAGCCATAATGAGGATTAATTTAATACAAAATATATTTTATATATACTGTATACTATATATATTATATAAAAAGCAAAAAATAATGTATCGAGAACAACGAACGCAACGACAAACAATGTTGACAACGCGCGCACCAACAACTAATGCGTAATTGCGTAATGTGCCGTTACAACTAATTCGTGAGCCGATTCATTGTACGCAGATCTAGTCAACATTTGTTTGGAAATTGTGTTCGTAAGCCGATTTGTTCGTGACTAGAGGCGTTCGTGACCCGAGTTTTGACTGTATATATTACGTAGAAGTAGACAGTCATACAGTACCTTCCCAAGGTAGTATTTGTTATGAATTAAAACAATATAATTAATAACAAAGAAGTGTCATAAATGTTTTAAGGTGGAAAACTTGCCTTATAATTGTAATGATGTCATCACTACCATGAATATATCTTGTTTGCTCAATCTTGCACCCCTATAATGCTACAAAGCCTTACGTATTTTATAATTCATTTATTTATTTTTTCATTCTTTTTTATGACGAGGAAAGATATTAAAACATTAAAATAAAAGATTTTTCATAACACAAAAATAGTCAAATAGACCTCCAAAGAGATGAAGGGATGGTTGTCAGTCGACATCTCACAATAAGGTCAAAAAATAGATTAAGAATCTACTATACAATGAAGAAAAAAATGGGGATTTGTAATTTCATCACTCTTATGTATACTTGACGAATAACAATTATGACGCGATAATTTTCACACTCTATCATTGACCTTTTTATTTTGTATAAGAGAATTTTCATCAATTCTCTTTTTTTGTGTATGTAAACTTTTGAATTGGAAATCTCTTCTATATGCCTACCCTATAAAAGTCGTAGCGTGATGCTAATAATGATGAAATCATGTGGATTCAATTTTTAAAAAAAAGTAAGTCTTACCCAAATAATCTTTGAAAATGAAACGTTTCCCCCTTTAGATATATACTTTTTTGAAACATATACAACAATTGATTGAATAAATAATGTGGAAAATAGTACGATCCATGTGAATGTCGAAAAAACAAGTACCAAGTTTAATCCTGCAACAGAACAAATTATTTATTGCTTAAATTATTTATTGCTTTTATTATAAATATCGAGTGCTCATATTTTTATTATAATGAACTCTGTAGCCTCGTAGATAAAGCGCCTGTTTTTTGAGAATCGTACTCAAATCCGGGGTGGCGGGTTCAATTCTCATTGGTACTCAAATCCGGGGTGGCGGGTCTAATTCTCATTGGTACTCAAATCCGGGGTAGCGAGTTCAATTCTCATTGGTACTCAAATCCGGGGTGGAGGGATCAATTCTCATTGGTACTCAGATCAACCGAAAAAGAGTTTCAATCGAGTTTCAATGGTAAATTATTCATTCGTTTCTCATTTCGAATCATCAATTATTAATTAATAGTTGCAACCCGTGAAATATTCACGGAAGTAAAACAAATTCTACATTTATGAAAATATATATTCATAAATGTACAATTTGTTTATATATATATATATATATATATATATATATATATATATATATATATATATATATATATATATATATATATATATATATATATATATATATATATATATATATATATATATATATATATATATATATATATATATATATATATATATATATATATAAATATATATATATACATATATATATATATATATATATATATATATATATATATATATATATATATATATATATATATATATATATATATATATATATATATATATATATATATATATATATATATATCCTTTATAGTGCGGCTTCATCTACATCTTATCATATTCAGAGTACTACTCCTTCCGAGCTAGGAAATCCAGATTTGATCCTCATTGGTCAGCCCTCAAAAAATTGTTTGGTAACTCTTACCCCAGGGTTTATGAAATCTTAATAATAATACAAGGACGCTTTACAAAGCTCCATTTATAGAGAAAACTCTCCTCAGTGGCGATGTAACTCGGAACTCGGAGAGATTGAAAAAAAAGTTGAGTGTAAAGACAGGAATGTAGTGGCTGCGGCTATTAGATTAGGTACTTCCCGGTACCTACGTATGTTTAGAAAAACACATTTGGTAAGTCATCCGCAGAAAACTTTCCATGGAAAGACGAACTAAAAGACATCTTTGTAGATCTTCCGATATGTAATAGTTACATTCGGCTTAAGGTGTAGTATAGTGTATGTGTAAAGTTTTCCCTAAAAAGGGTGGTCTTCAAATCCTTTCTTTGACACTTGAGCCAATGTATATTTTTAGAAGTGGAATAATTTAACAACATGATAGAGGAATAATTTAACAACATTTATGAGTGATATATTTTGACCTTGCAGCTATATTGAAAAGATACTGATATTTAGAAGTGTATGAATCAGGCAGACTAGAATATATATAAAAGTACAATAATTCAGATACAATATTTTTCATTCTTACCATCTTTCAATATACTTTTCGGTGTACTGTACATTACTTTTGTGGGGTCAACACTGACAGGTGAAGTGAACATGACTTTCTGCCATCTTGACTCTGTGACTGAGATACTTCCAACAGCCCAATCAGCTCTGCTTTCGTTGACAACATCTATTATGGTTTTATAATTATCTCCTTCACTATCTTCAAAATTGAGAAGCATAATCGAAAAATTAAGTCTATTTTTCAATTCTTTTAACATTTCTCCTTCTAAACTTCCAATCTTTGAACACCTCACTAAGTATTCATTGTTAAATCCAGTCATATTTGTTCTTGTCATGTTCTCGCAATTAAAATAATAATCAGAACGCGCAAATGCAATTCTGAAAGTATGTCCGTGAAAATTAAGGAACACCAAATTGATTTTACTAACGAAATAATCGGAAAAAACATCGCTTACATATATTAAATTTGTATTTGTTGAAATATTAAGCAGGAGTAAAAGTTCGCTCGAATATTTTCCACAGTAGAAGCAAACTTCGTGAAGTTTCACTGATTCTTGTAATACTTCAATCACCATCGTAACGTACATGGTTCTCAAAAACTTAGCTCCAACTATGATGGAAGCTTTTAAAGAATCATCTGGGTTGTATTTATCTTTGCACGTCCCATAGTATTTATAACATAAATATACAACACTGTCACTCATTTTTATATATTTCTCATAAAGATCGTCAAATCTTGTAATGTTTGCCAAAATTACAAGATGTATTTTATATCCTCCGACTTGTGGAATAACTCGGTCGATCGGTCCATTTAACGTGTCGTAGTTTACCGAAATTTTTGCTGGAGTAGTTGTTACTTCAATGTCATAGGGGATATAAGCTTTCCACGAAATATCTTCTGATGTGAATCGCATTATGTTTTCTACTAATTCTATCGATGACATATCGTAATGAAATACGACGTCGGCATTCATAGATCTCTTACTCAAAGCATCCCCTATTATTTCTTCAGCGTGTATATTTTCATGTATTCTTTCCATATCGATGTCAAATGCATATTTTGGTTTCTTACCTTTGTCAAAAACTTTTTCAGCATTAATTAACATCACTGTCGTTACGAATTTTAAAACAGAAGCTGATTTCAAATATATCATGTTGGTTTTTGTTTGTTATTCTTCTGTTTTATTCCAAGTGATCATTGATTTATAAAGTTTGATGATAGACCGACCTCTGTGGCCTAGTTGATAAAACTTTTCTCTTCCTACTCGAGATTTACGGGTTCGATTCCCATCAATATCCAGATTTTTTTTTATAAGTTCCAGTCTAGTTTGCACATGTCTTGTTTAACATCTTTCTGGTTGCTATGAATAGATAACCACATGACAATAAACCAACGAGGTTGTACAATATACAACGAAATTGTAATACTATACGATGAATTTCTGATTGTGGTATTATTTTAATAAATACCACATTAATTTTACACTCCTTCGTTTTTTTTTTCAATTTCAAAAAACGAAAACACAACTGACACACACAAGAATACCGGTATTGTGGTGTATATTTTGTATCTGAAAAATTATTTTAATTTCTCAACAATTTATATGTGAGCGGTAAAAATGTAAGAAAACACACTTTCAATAATATCACGACAAGGCAAACATTTCAACGGAAACAAAGCAGACATGTTGTTCTGTTTACATTTGGATGACTATAATTTTTCCAATGACAAAGTGAACTTACATTTTATATTTATTTCCAAGAGAGAAAATAAACAAATGTTATATTATAAAACATATTCCTCTAGAATTAAGCATATAAGTTTTTAATAAATATAATAATATCAAAGAATTTTGCTGCTTTTGAAAGGGATTATTTCATATTGTTTTAAACATTTACTTCAGACGAACGTGATAAAACTACTCCGAAAACTATTTAAACTAAAGTCAATAAATATATCAGTAAACGAGTAAAAAGAAATTGAAATGCAACATATGAGTGAGCAATGAAAGGTTTAAGCTACAAAGTACATTAACGACGTGTAGCGATAGGAAACAAAGTCAATGAAGCACAAGACATAAATACTGGAACTAGACAGTATCAAAATATGCTAAGATAATAGTCCACTGCAGTATTTTACAATCAACTTTGATGAATGGGAGGAAATACGGGCATGGAAAAAAACAGAAAGGATCCAATGTTGTTGAAATGAGTGTACTGAGATGATGATGTTTAAGGATTAATATACACGAGATGACGATGCTTAAGGATTAATATACACGAGATGACGATGCTTAAGGATTAATATACACGAGATGACGATGCCTAAGGATTAATATGAACTTAAAACTGATGTATCAAGGAAGATCAAAGAGTATTAGATGGTTTGGGCGTATGGAATAAATTAATTAAGAAAGACTAACAAAACAAATAAAGATAAAGTGCAATTATGAGTGCAAGGCGTGGTAATGGAAGACCAAGTAAAGGAAAGGTAGAAAGTCAGAGAAATGCTAGGAGTTATATGAAAAGGTATATGGATGGGAAGAGACTTAGGATATGTGTCAAGATAGAAATGGTGTGATGCTATATATCTTTAGTATATTTCAAACAAGATTTTTTATTTTGTGTTTAGTAACAATATTTATTGAGTAAGGAGAAGACTGCGATGATAATCTAAACTTGAATCTTCGACAACGGTTAATCAAATGCTACGTTTGGTCAGTATTATTACATGGAGTGGAATCATGGACCCTCAAAGTTGGTAGTATGAACCAACTGGAAGCATTCGAAATGTGGATGCACCGGAGAATGCTACGGATACCCTGGACTGATATAGTCAGCAACACGAGGTTTCTTCAAAGAGCCTAAGTTGATAGAGAGTTGCTGACTAATAATAAAATCCGAAAAGTGTCCTATTTGGGTCATGTACTTAAAGGAGCAAAGTACAAATTACTGCACCTGATCATCCAAGGCAAACTAGAGGGTCGAAGAGGTGTTGGCAGGAGGCAAATCTCTTGGCTCCGCAATATACGTGATTGGTCTGGTATAAGAAGCGTTGGGGATCTTCTTCGGGCTGCCGGGGACAAAGATGTCTACTCTCAGGTGATATTCAACGTTGGGGGGACCTGACATGACACTGGGAAAAAGAAGAACGAGCAGATTAAGATACTTTTAATAATTAACAACAACAAAAAAATTACTGTTATCGTTTGAAAATATTCTAGCAATTGTTGTTCAGTAACTTCTGATTTTAACTATCAAGTTCTTTGTTTTCTTTATGCTTTAATTTTCGTAACAATTTTTAATATATTATATTACCGCTTTTTATTTTATCAATATTAATTGAGAAAATATCTAATTGAGACGATTAACATATTTAGATTTAAAACATTTTTTTATAATATTTGAAGATATTTTAAGACTTTTTGCAATTAAAATCATTTCTAGTCTGTCAAATTTTCACAGCTTTTTTTTGTCGTTTATATTAGATTTTTTATTTATTTATAGTATTATTTTTATGAATCAAAATAATGTTATTCGCGAGACGACGTTTTGTATCTATTGTATATATATTTTAATACTACACTATAGTATACAGGAAGCCATTGTTACTGACTTAATTCTTGTTTGTCAAGTGTACAGATTTAGTTAAATGCTTTGTTTTTAGGTAAAATCTTAATGATACTATTCAATACTCCATTTTCAATGACAATAATTTATATCACCATTTTCAATGACAATAATTTATATCACTATTTTTGCCTTCATGCTAGAAAACCACTTTAAATACTTTTAAAGAATATTGTTCGAATAAATAAAAACCTTTCGTAGAAAACGCCAGCAAAATATTGATTGATAAATTATAAAATGCTAATGGAATGAAAAAAACATTTAATTAGAAAAAAAATGTTTCTTAAAGATTTTTGGTCAATATTATGTGTAACATGAAAAAATAAAATTGACCAAACAAATAAGTGAGAGAAACATAATAATTAATTTATTTCTATATTTTCTATATTAATATAGAAAATCAACATAGACTTGTACCATTTCTCTATTTCCTTATCGGGATAGGAAGAAAAGACAGAACGCCAGATGTATCTATCTCGACAAACATGCTTAGCCTCTTCGACATTCATCATCATCCTGTCGTGTAGCTCATGACTGAGCATCGTGACTTCCATGATAGCCTCCGACGACTCCTCTCCATCCATCCCTGCACTCCGCGTCTGGAAGGGCAGTTGTTTAGGGTAGTCCAGTTGTGTGTCTCACTTGGTCAGACCAACGCATTGGGATTCTTCCTCTTGTGCGTCGTCCTTCCACGCCTCCAGTAACCACAAACCTCTCCAAACTTTCCTTGGCCACGAACAATGTGTCCTAAGAATCGGAAGAATCGTCAATTTTTCTGTATTTAACTACCTTCTTACTTATTTTAATTGATAAGGATATTTTGCCAAAACAAATCCATTTTTACTATATTAATGATTAAAAATGGTCATTATACGTATTTTGGTGGATGGGGATGTTTTACTCAAAACATCCCAATTTTTCTACATTTAAGTAATTAATAGGGTACCTATTTTGCGTATTTTGGTTGATGAAGATATTTTGTCCGAAAACCCCCATTTTTACTATACGAGTATTAATAAATAAAAATGGTCATTATACGTCTTTTGGTGGATGAGGACTGTTTTAAAAAAACTTCCTTTTTTTTTTCTTTATTAAAGTAATTGTTAGGATACGTTTTTGTGTATTTTAATTGATGGGAATATTTAGCCAAAAAAATATCATTCTATACTATATTAATTATTAAAAATTATCATTATAAATCTTTTGGTGGATGAGAATTTTTACTCAAAACATCCCAATTTTTCAGTATTAAAGTAAATAATAGGGTACATTTTTTATGTATTTTGATTGATGAGGATATTTTGTCAGAAAACCCCATTTTTACTTTATTAATGAAATAAAAATGTCTATATATACATTTTGGTAGATGAGGATTAGTACCTTTTACGCCTTTCGGAGGAGTTTTTGCCAAAAAAAATAACGTTTTTACTATAATAGTGTAATTAATCGTGTACTTTGTACATATTTTAGTCGATGAAGAAATTTCGTCAAGAAACCTACTTTTTACTACCATATATTAATGTAAATAATACTTAAAAGATGTAATACGCCATATAGAGAAGGGTTTTTTACCAAAAATCCCATTTTTACTATATCAGTGTAATTAATACAGTGCTTTGTACAAACGAGTAGTTTAATCGATGAGTATATTTTATCAATAGTCTCAGTTTTACTATATCAGTGTAATAAGTGGATAACTTAATATGTTTTAATTTTGGTAATGAGGGTTTTTGGCCAAAAAGTCCACGTTTCACTTTATTAATGCGATTCTTTTTTCTTCTTTAGGTGCCGTCTCTTATCGGAGGTTAGCCACCAACAGTGCATTCCTTATTATATTCACTGCAGCCCGGAACAACTCTTAATAACTGCACTCAAACCACTCCTGCAAGTTCTTTAGTCAAGAAATGCGACGTTTTCCACTCCCTCGTTCGCCATTTATTTTTTCCTGGGTAATCAGTTGTATAACAAAAAATGAGTATTGTACAACTTGCGAATATTTGAAGTCTTAGTCAGTGTTTAATTCGTTTACATTTATTTATTTATTTTCTCAATACAGGTTTAGCCCAATTACATTGAAAAGTACGAAAAATATTAACATAAAAAAAAATATTAGATAAAAAAATTTAATGAAATAAAACAATTATATAAAATTATGTTTATGCATACATATACCATGAAACCGGAATTTGCTCATATATGGCTCTAGTTGTCAATGAAGTGACTGTCAAACCGCGCCATTGGCGCTTTTTTCTTGTGTTAACATTTGTCAAAAACTTTTAACTCACAACAATACAAGTTTAATACAACTACATTTGTTTTCATAGCGTTGAACATGTCTGTTTTTGTGCCTGAAAACTACGATTTGCGGACAGCATTGATTTTCTGTTACCGTTTGAAGAAAACTGCTGCAGAATCGCATTGAGTGCTTGTCGAAGTTTACGGTAAGCATGCTCTTGGTAAATCACAGTGCTTTTAGTGGTTTAAAAAATTCAAAAGTGGCGATTTTGACGTGAGAAACGAAGAACGTGTAAGACCACCGAGAAAGTTTGAAGACGCCGAATTGCAAACATTGTTGGATGAGGATGACGCTCAAACGCAACAACTCACGGATCAATTAAATGTGACACGAAAAGCAGACCAGAAATTATAGATTTGAACCAAGCATTGCGTGAAAAACGACCAGAACATCAAAAGAGGCAACACAAAGTGATTTTGCTTCATGATAATGCACCATCGCACACAGCCAAACCGGTCAAGGAAACGATTGAGGCGTTTAGTTGGCAAATACTTTTGCATGCGGCTTACTCACCAGACTTGGCTCCATCCGATTACTACTTATTTGCATCGATGGGACACGCACTTGCTGAGCAGCGCTTCACTTCTTACGAAAATGTACGAAAATGGCTCGATGATTGGTTTGCCTCAAAAGAGCAACAGTTTTTTGGCGTGGCATCCACAAATTGCCAGAGAGATGGGGAAAATGTTTAGCTAGCGATGGGCAATACTTTGAATAAAATATTTTTTACCATTTTCATACAATAAATGTGTAGTTTCTACAAAAAAATCCGGTTTCATAGGTACAGACCTATGTATATACGAGTATGTATGTTACTTACAAATTGGCTGCTGGTTTATTTTATTTATACGAATTATATCAGTGATCTCATTTGCACTTAATGTTTTCAGTCTCAGGTTTACGGGTATGATACTCTGTAATTTAAATTTTGTAATCCAAGAAACAAAAATATTATGTTGTAAGATAAATTTCTTTGCATTCTTATTTCCAAAGATTGGATTTAAAAAAATATTTGAAACTTAATCTTAGTTAAACGGAATTTCACTGGGTGACTTTACCGCGTAGACAACAAACATATTCTTGATGGGGACGCGCTATACTCGTAAGTCATGGGTGTAAGTATTTTCCAAAATATAGCATTATATTGCTTACTTATTATCTTGATAGTAAGCTCTCTTTTGATGGACTGTTATATGATTTAGGTGAACTTCAATAATTAAAGAAAGTTATTTTGTTCCATCGCGTCTGAATTATTATAGTTCCATTAATTCTCGTCTGCCTACTTCACTAATTTCTAAACTCCAGTATATCTTCAATGAAGCTGCTTAACCCTGAGAGCGCTACGAGAAAAAAAAAAATTGTCATTCGTGATAAATATTTATTTTAAACAACAAAAAAACAAAAAATATATATTTTTACAACATAAATATATTTTAGAATATGTACCCTTGTATTATAAATGAAGGATATTCATTTAGAATACAAGGGTAGAACAAATTTCTTCCACTGCTATAGCAGTGCGCCGATCTCTCAGGGTTAAACGGCCAAGTGATGAATATCTCGTTCGGAGTCTCGGTCCAATGGTAGGACGCCTTACTCCTTCATCGGATAAGTTCTGACTGATATGATATTTAATTGGATATTTTGGTTCCTGTTTTAGGAGACGGGGAGGGATAGTTTTATGTAATTTTGATGAATGATTATGAGAAATAATAAGACGTTAAATACTTGTATACATGTGATGTTATATAAATGATATTACATACGAATATACATATATTTGTGAATGTGCGATGTCACACACGCTTATATATATTAGATGGGTGGTGAGAAAGAAATGGAGGTGAGATGATGGTGAGTAAATCATAGGATGTTGTATATAAATTTGGGTATTTGGGGAGACGTGTGTGACTTTTAAAAATATATTAATACATAAATATGGGAGATACGCGATTGCCTATGGTGGGAGGCTGTCGTCTGCCGCTTGAGGTGTCGGTGTCGGTGTAGAAATAGGTGTAGAGGGTGTAGAAAATGGTGTAGAAAATGGTGTAGAAGACGGGGGGGCATTCAGAGTGACGGGGTCATTTGCAGTTGGGGGGGTGTTTGCGGGTGGGCGGGTGCGGAGAATAGATTTTGGACGTGGGTGCTTGTAATTGGTGTTCGCGTTGTAGTTTCCGAGATTTTGTATGACGGGGTTGGGATGTCTTGATATTGAACTGTAAAACCTTTCGGCCAGAGCTCGCATGTGATCGGGGATAGTTTCGAGTGCGGTGTCCGCGTGGAGTCTAGAGTTACGAACTATGTAGGGCGCGTTTAATATCATGCGGAGGGCTTTGTTTTGGACGATTTGAATGTGATTTATCGTGGTTACCGGCGCGTAGCCCCATACCGGAAGGCCGTATGTCAATTGCGGTCTGATGATCGCTTTATAAAGATGGAGTTTAGTGCGCGGACTTAATTAACTGAATTTACCGACCAATGGGAATAATGATTTTAAAGTTCCGAGAGCTTTTGCTTTTACAATGAGGGCGTGTTTGCGCCACGTGAGTCTACTGTCTAAGGTGAGGCCTAAGTATTTCACGTGGTCGGTCCATGGGACGCTCTGGCCGAAGAGTTTAAGAGTTCTGACGGGTTCGATGTATTTGCGGGGTTAAACGGTTGCTGGTTTAGTCGTGTGGCATGGAATGGTTTGCGTTTAAGTGTTAGAGATACGCGTGGCGTGTCCAGCTTTAGCAAGTACTTTAAGATCCTCGTTACCCTTTTTAAAAAGACTTATACAAATATATAATTTTATATGTCCACCACTAACAAATGCTCACTAAACTACACTTCACCTTAGGCCGAATGTGTTATTACATGTGAATCTTCAAAGGTTTCTTTGTAGTTGGCGTTTTTTTTTCTCAAATAAATCATTAAAAGCCTTACCAAAATGCTACAATACATAAATTTGATTCATATCCACTTAAGGTTTTTTCGAATTTATATTTAATACTTTAATAAAATGTTTATTCATTTTTTATTTAATTGATTTAGTTTACACTTGACAAGAAATATACATAATTTGTGAAAAAACAACAGGTAATTAATTTGGATACAAAATTTTAATGGATCTGGGTTTGTTGCCTTTCATTTGTCGTGTCCCCAGTAAACTAGGCTTTTGCATGTATCTTACTGAGGACATTTTTAAAATGAGAATTGGTGAAACGAGTTTTTTGTGGGTTCTTACTAAATATTTTTTTGTAAGTATAAGCAGATGCGGGGATGTACCTAATATAATGGGTGCAGCCATCACCTTCTTATCCTTACAATCAAATTTAAAATATTTGTAACATCTTTAATCTGGCAATAATAGTGTGTTCGAATCCCAAGTTGAGATTGACCTTCAGTAGAGTCTGCTCTCACAAAGGATTGCCCTTCAGTAAAGTCTGCTCTCTCAAAGAATTGCCCTTCCGTAGAGTCTGCTCTCTCAAAGGATTGCCCTTCAGTAGAGTCTGCTCTCTCAAAGGATTGCCCTTCAGTAGAGTCTGCTCTCTCAAAGAATTGCCCTTCAGTAGAGTCTGCTCTCTTAAAGGATTGCCATTCTGTAGAGTCTGCTCTCTCAAAGGATTACTCTTCAGTAGAGTCTGCTCTCTCAAAGGATTGCCCTTCAGTAGAGTCTGCTCTCTCAAAAGATTGCTCTTCAGTAGAGTCTGCTCTCTCAAAGAATTGCCCTTCCGTAGAGTCTGCTCTCTCAAAGGATTGCCCTTCAGTAGAGTCTGCTCTCTCAAAGGATTGCCCTTCAGTAGAGTCTGCTCTCTCAAAGGATTGCCCTTCCGTAGAGTCTGCTCTCTCAAAGGATTGCCCTTCAGTAGAGTCTGCTCTCTTAAAGGATTGCCATTCTGTAGAGTCTGCTCTCTCAAAGGATTACTCTTCAGTAGAGTCTACTCTCTCAAAGGATTGCCCTTCAGTAGAGTCTGCTCTCTCAAAAGATTGCTCTTCAGTAGAGTCTGCTCTCTCAAAGAATTGCCCTTCCGTAGAGTCTGCTCTCTCAAAGGATTGCCCTTCAGTAGAGTCTGCTCTCTCAAAGGATTGCCCTTCAGTAGAGTCTGCTCTCTCAAAGGATTGCCCTTCCGTATAGTCTGCTCTCTCAAAGAATTGCCCTTCAGTAGAGTCTGCTCTCTTAAAGGATTGCCATTCTGTAGAGTCTGCTCTCTCAAAGAATTACTCTTCAGTAGAGTCTGCTCTCTCAAAGGATTGCCCTTCAGTAGAGTCTGCTCTCTCAAAAGATTGCTCTTCAGTAGAGTCTGCTCTCTCAAAAGATTGCCTTTCAGTAGAGTCTGCTCTCTCAAAAGATTGCTCTTCAGTAGAGTCTGCTCTCTCAAAGGATTGCCCTTCAGTAGAGTCTGCTCTCTCAAAGGATTGCCCTTCCGTAGAGTCTGCTCTCTCAAAGGATTGCCCTTCCGTAGAGTCTGCTCTCTCAAAGGATTGCCCTTCAGTAGAGTCTGCTCTCTCAAAGGTCTTATATAATTTTTCATTTAATTATTATTATTTCTCCCAAAAGAGTCCTATTTATTTTAATTTCCGAAGAAAAATAAATAGGACTCTTTTGGGAGAGTCCTATTAATTTTTCCAAACAAAACATTTTTCATATATATTTTCTGGGAATCTTGTGATATTTTGGAACTTTTCTGGTATGTTTCGGTGAATTTTACCAAGGATACTCATATATAGAAATTCTGTCACCTAAACATAAAAATATTTCTGAGTCAAAGTACAGTAGATTTCGAATATTCTCGAAATAATAGAAAATATATTAAGTACATTCTAAAATATATAATAGTTATAAACTATAAAAAATATTCAAGTTCGAAAAATACCGCAACCTCGTCTGACACAAAAACGACTTATTTTGAGTCAGACATCTAAACAATGAGTCTTATTGGTGAAATGTCGGACTTTCGACCGATGAATTGCGGGTTTGATTGCCGTTAGAACCCAGATTAAAAAAAAGGGATTACAGTTTGATTTTTACTTAACACCTCTCTCTCACATCATCCTGGTTGTATGGAAGAAATTGTCACATTGCAATAAGCCCTCGAATTGTACAAATACCAAAAAAAATATTGAGTTTAATTAATACATATGAAATTCTAGAAAAAGTTAAAAAATATTTAACATTTAAACAAAAATAACAAAAACTTCCATGAAACATTTTTGTTTTATTTTAACGTTTGTGTTTTATTTTCAATCCATTTTGATATATTTATTTATTTTATTTTACATGACAAGAAAATATACAATAATAACAAAATAAAAGAGTTTAAAGGCATACATTTAAAAAATAACATATTTCCCTTTTATCATCATGCTTAATTTCCCTGATCAGATATAATTTCTATGAGCAGACTAACTAAAGATTCCTGACTTAAGTCCACCAGCTTATGACAGTTCAATACTTTCGTCACTGAAAAAAGTATTAAAAATACAAAATAAAGATAATGTTTAGACTAACACTTGTATAGTATAAGAAACAAATATTCTTAAAACAACGATATAACAATTTCACAAAAATAGATAAATGGGCATCTAACAATAGATAAATGACAAACTGATCATCGATAACGTACCCATCGAGCAAGTCATGCGATTCACTTACCTAGGTGTAAAGATCTCCAACAACAGTGACCTATATAGTGAAGTACGAACACAAACTAATAAAGCGACAGCTTTGGCTGGCTGCCTGCGGGACACTATATGGAGAAACAAACACATGCTAACCGAAAGTAAAGTCAGGATATATGAGACATGCGTCCGCTACATCATAACATATGGGATAGAAGCGAGAGCCGATACCAACAGGACAAAAAACCTTCTCCGAGTGGCAGAAATGAACTTAGAGATCGGATCAGAAATGAGACGATAAGGTCTGTCTGTGGTGTTGAAGACATAGTGAGATGGAGAAGAAACAGAAGGCGCTTCTAGAGGGATCATGTGGATTGCGTAGAGGATATAAGACTGGCAAGAATCGCTAAGACTGAAAACCTTAGCAACAGGATATTACCAGGAAGGCCGCCGAAAAGGTGGAAGGACAGCTGGACGTCATCATCCCAGGACAGCCCACCGTCACAAAAAGGTCATACGACCTAAACTAAGAGGAGAAGAAGAAGATAAATGGTTTAGAAAAATTAAGAATTCTGCATTTTAACGCAAAATTCCATACATAAAAAGATCCCCATCATTGTTTCTCAATGTGCGACAACATTCTATCAGATTCAGTAATGCCCTGAGAAAGAGCCATTCCTTCAGTGAGTGTTTAAGATTAAAATTATAAATGACTTTCACTCTTCTGTAAATGCGTTATACACCCAAGGAACTAAAATAAATATGCCTTTAAATGTTCACCCTTTTAAAAGTAATATATTTCCTATACCATTGTTCCTGGTTTGATAAATGTGATCAATTTTTAACCTTTATATTTGTCTTTTATTCAGAATGCCAAAATCTTTGAAAAGTTGTTCAGATGGATATCTTAAGGAATTTTTCAATACATCCTTGATTATTAGTTTCTACACCTTTTCAATTCTATCGATTATTATTTTTGATTTCCTCCCCACTCAATCAATCCATATCTCAATTTTACATTGCAAAGATTTTTGTAGATAGTTAATGTATTCTTTTTAGACGACATATTATAAGCTATTCTAGATAAATTAACAATTTTTCTTATGTGTTTCGTCAAATTATCAAAGTGAGAGTCCCATTTCAGAATCTTAGAGATCATTATTCCTTAATATTGTAATTTATTTTTAACAAACACTGTTTATTCCACTTTTTTATGACGGTATAACCCTACCGGTTTCAAGGCTTTCACCTCATCTTCAGGGGAGCGCAAACAAGACTAAATGCTGTTCGGACTGGTACCGATATAGACACTTCAACGGTTGGAGGCGGGAGGGGTGAGGGGAAGGCTAGGTATTATTTCGGCCAAGAGCGGGGAGATTTTGGGGAAATAACTATTCAACAGATGCTCTGATCTGTATATTGACTTAGAAATTTCTAGGGCCTCCAATCTGTCCAATCTATTTCCGTTGTCGCTAATATGTAAGAATTTGGCATCATTGATAGAAAAAGTATGATTCTCACGGTGACAATGATTAGCCATTTCAGAATAAATTAGAGGATTTGTTAAGGCAGATTGGTGTTCACGAAATCTCTTTTCAAAAGATCTTCCTGTCTTTCCTATATAGAAATTATCACAGTCAGCACATAAAAGTTTATACACACCGCTGTTGTTAAGTATTCCATTTTTGCCTTTCCCATTAAATAAGAGTTTCCGGAGATTGAAGTTAGTGTAAAAAGCTGGCTTTATGTGACTTGGAATATTTTTGGTTATTTCATTTGATATATTTTTTATAAATAGGACTTTGCTCCATTTATAGGTATGCTTATAGGTGTCGTTAAATATATAATCTTTTATGAGTTTCTTTTTTGTTTTGTTTTTTAAAAGTGAATCAATGAGGCTTCCAGGATAGCCATTATTTGTAGCAATTTTTTTGATGGTTATTAATTCCTTTTTAAAATTGTCGTCGGTTAATGGGACACTGAGCAATCTATGAAGCATACAGTTAAAGGCGGCGAATTTATGATTATTAGGATGGTTAGAAGTTGCTGGAATTATGGAGTCTGAATAAGTATTTTTCCTATATATATCAAAGTCAAATGTGCCTTTTTTCCGAGATAATGTTAGGTCCAAGAAATTTAATTTTCCGTCCTGTTCTGTTTCTAATGTAAATTTTATAAAACTTTCTATAGAATTTAAATATTTAAGAAAATGGTGTAATTGTCTATCGGTACCCGTCCAAACACAAAGAATGTCATCTGCATACCTAAACCAGCACAGAACATTTTTGGTTAGCTTAAAATTACTCCTAAAGATACATTTTTCAAAATAGTTCATAAATATTTCACTGAGAAGTGGAGACAACGGTGAGCCCTTATTCAGACTCCATAATTCCAGCAACTTCTAACCATCCTAATAATCATAAATTCGCCGCCTTTAACTGTATGCTTCATAGATTGCTCAGTGTCCCATTAACCGACGACAATTTTAAAAAGGAATTAATAACCATCAAAAAAATTGCTACAAATAATGGCTATCCTGGAAGCCTCATTGATTCACTTTTAAAAAACAAAACAAAAAAGAAACTCATAAAAGATTATATATTTAACGACACCTATAAGCATACCTATAAATGGAGCAAAGTCCTATTTATAAAAAATATATCAAATGAAATAACCAAAAATATTCCAAGTCACATAAAGCCAGCTTTTTACACTAACTTCAATCTCCGGAAACTCTTATTTAATGGGAAAGGCAAAAATGGAATACTTAACAACAGCGGTGTGTATAAACTTTTATGTGCTGACTGTGATAATTTCTATATAGGAAAGACAGGAAGATCTTTTGAAAAGAGATTTCGTGAACACCAATCTGCCTTAACAAATCCTCTAATTTATTCTGAAATGGCTAATCATTGTCACCGTGAGAATCATACTTTTTCTATCAATGATGCCAAATTCTTACATATTAGCGACAACGGAAATAGATTGGACAGATTGGAGGCCCTAGAAATTTCTAAGTCAATATACAGATCAGAGCATCTGTTGAATAGTTATTTCCCCAAAATCTCCCCGCTCTTGGCCGAAATAATACCTAGCCTTCCCCTCACCCCTCCCGCCTCCAACCGTTGAAGTGTCTATATCGGTACCAGTCCGAACAGCATTTAGTCTTGTTTGCGCTCCCCTGAAGATGAGGTGAAAGCCTTGAAACCGGTAGGGTTATACCGTCATAAAAAAGTGGAATAAACAGTGTTTGTTAAAAATAAATTACAATGTCTTTAAACCTCCACAACGTTAATGCCTTAACTATAAACAACATATTAAATGCCAGTACGGCAAAAAAGGCGAAAATATATAAAAAGTTCAAGCTTAAAGATAGAATGTTGTCTCTTAAAATATATTTCAACCAGTGCTGTAAGAAAAATGGACTTATTCCTAGATACATTAATATTTATACCAATAGTAAAACCAAATCAGGCCAAGAATCAGTGAAAAGTGCTAAAAAAACATGGCTTAACAAAGAAATCAAACAGTGTCATATACAAAAGAACGTCTTACAAAATTATATAAAACTTTTACATACAGAACTCATTCATTGTTTGCATCCGGTTGAGTGGGACCTTTTTAACGATTATGTGTATGAATCTGTCAGTGCATTTGGATCGAAAAAGAAAAAAACTCTGGATAAAAAACTAAATAAATTAAAATGTGACCAGATTAACGGAATACCTAACATTAACACAAGCGACAAAAGTCAAGATTTAAAATTCGCAGAAAAAGTGTTTAACCTATCGAACCATAAATTTAGGGATGAAGAACTGGACCTTTTGTCAAAAGGGCTCAAATATTCCCTAATTCAAAAAAATGTTCCCAACCAAATAGAGCAGCTCGCTGTGGACGCTGTTGCACTACTTCGTAATGAGGACAAAAATGTGCAATACAAGTGTGCAGCCGACATCAAGAAATCCATCGCCATGTGTCAAGTGAATAACATCGCCCGGAAGGAACTAGCCACGGCCATGAACATCAAAAAGACTTTGAAAGATAATAATTTAACATTAACCAAGGCAGACAAAGGTGAATCAATAGTTATATTTCATAGAAAGGATTATGAAGAAAAAGTCCTAGAATTTCTTAATAACAATAAATTTCAAGTAATAAAAACCAGCCCTTTAAATTCTCTGCAGACTAAAGTAAAATCCGTCCTTAAAAATTGTAGCTCCATCATGAACCAAAATTTTAAAAAGAATTTGTGTATAATGAATCCACAAATACCGCAATTATATGGCTTAGCCAAATTACACAAAAACAATATACCTATAAGACCTGTAGTCTCATATAACCAGGCACCAACCTATAAAATATGTAAGTTTGTCAAAGAACAGTTTTATAATCTAACCCAATTTAAAGCTGAATACTCAATCAAAAACTCATTGGAATTAATTGATAAATTAAATAACATAGAAATGCCTCATAATGCAAAACTGGTATCCTTTGATGTCACTAACCTATATCCAAGCATACCAGGTTGGAGATCCTTAGAGCTCGCAAAAAATATCATAAATGACAAAAGTAAGGACCTTGTTAAAAATTCAGAATTGATTTCACTAATGGACTTATGCATCAAACAAAATTATTTTAACTTCAACAATAAAATATATAAACAAACGAATGGTTTAGCTATTGGCTCACCGTTGTCTCCACTTCTCAGTGAAATATTTATGAACTATTTTGAAAAATGTATCTTTAGGAGTAATTTTAAGCTAACCAAAAATGTTCTGTGCTGGTTTAGGTATGCAGATGACATTCTTTGTGTTTGGACGGGTACCGATAGACAATTACACCATTTTCTTAAATATTTAAATTCTATAGAAAGTTTTATAAAATTTACATTAGAAACAGAACAGGACGGAAAATTAAATTTCTTGGACCTAACATTATCTCGGAAAAAAGGCACATTTGACTTTGATATATATAGGAAAAATACTTATTCAGACTCCATAATTCCAGCAACTTCTAACCATCCTAATAATCATAAATTCGCCGCCTTTAACTGTATGCTTCATAGATTGCTCAGTGTCCCATTAACCGACGACAATTTTAAAAAGGAATTAATAACCATCAAAAAAATTGCTACAAATAATGGCTATCCTGGAAGCCTCATTGATTCACTTTTAAAAAACAAAACAAAAAAGAAACTCATAAAAGATTATATATTTAACGACACCTATAAGCATACCTATAAATGGAGCAAAGTCCTATTTATAAAAAATATATCAAATGAAATAACCAAAAATATTCCAAGTCACATAAAGCCAGCTTTTTACACTAACTTCAATCTCCGGAAACTCTTATTTAATGGGAAAGGCAAAAATGGAATACTTAACAACAGCGGTGTGTATAAACTTTTATGTGCTGACTGTGATAATTTCTATATAGGAAAGACAGGAAGATCTTTTGAAAAGAGATTTCGTGAACACCAATCTGCCTTAACAAATCCTCTAATTTATTCTGAAATGGCTAATCATTGTCACCGTGAGAATCATACTTTTTCTATCAATGATGCCAAATTCTTACATATTAGCGACAACGGAAATAGATTGGACAGATTGGAGGCCCTAGAAATTTCTAAGTCAATATACAGATCAGAGCATCTGTTGAATAGTTATTTCCCCAAAATCTCCCCGCTCTTGGCCGAAATAATACCTAGCCTTCCCCTCACCCCTCCCGCCTCCAACCGTTGAAGTGTCTATATCGGTACCAGTCCGAACAGCATTTAGTCTTGTTTGCGCTCCCCTGAAGATGAGGTGAAAGCCTTGAAACCGGTAGGGTTATACCGTCATAAAAAAGTGGAATAAACAGTGTTTGTTAAAAATAAATTACAATGTCTTTAAACCTCCACAACGTTAATGCCTTAACTATAAACAACATATTAAATGCCAGTACGGCAAAAAAGGCGAAAATATATAAAAAGTTCAAGCTTAAAGATAGAATGTTGTCTCTTAAAATATATTTCAACCAGTGCTGTAAGAAAAATGGACTTATTCCTAGATACATTAATATTTATACCAATAGTAAAACCAAATCAGGCCAAGAATCAGTGAAAAGTGCTAAAAAAACATGGCTTAACAAAGAAATCAAACAGTGTCATATACAAAAGAACGTCTTACAAAATTATATAAAACTTTTACATACAGAACTCATTCATTGTTTGCATCCGGTTGAGTGGGACCTTTTTAACGATTATGTGTATGAATCTGTCAGTGCATTTGGATCGAAAAAGAAAAAAACTCTGGATAAAAAACTAAATAAATTAAAATGTGACCAGATTAACGGAATACCTAACATTAACACAAGCGACAAAAGTCAAGATTTAAAATTCGCAGAAAAAGTGTTTAACCTATCGAACCATAAATTTAGGGATGAAGAACTGGACCTTTTGTCAAAAGGGCTCAAATATTCCCTAATTCAAAAAAATGTTCCCAACCAAATAGAGCAGCTCGCTGTGGACGCTGTTGCACTACTTCGTAATGAGGACAAAAATGTGCAATACAAGTGTGCAGCCGACATCAAGAAATCCATCGCCATGTGTCAAGTGAATAACATCGCCCGGAAGGAACTAGCCACGGCCATGAACATCAAAAAGACTTTGAAAGATAATAATTTAACATTAACCAAGGCAGACAAAGGTGAATCAATAGTTATATTTCATAGAAAGGATTATGAAGAAAAAGTCCTAGAATTTCTTAATAACAATAAATTTCAAGTAATAAAAACCAGCCCTTTAAATTCTCTGCAGACTAAAGTAAAATCCGTCCTTAAAAATTGTAGCTCCATCATGAACCAAAATTTTAAAAAGAATTTGTGTATAATGAATCCACAAATACCGCAATTATATGGCTTAGCCAAATTACACAAAAACAATATACCTATAAGACCTGTAGTCTCATATAACCAGGCACCAACCTATAAAATATGTAAGTTTGTCAAAGAACAGTTTTATAATCTAACCCAATTTAAAGCTGAATACTCAATCAAAAACTCATTGGAATTAATTGATAAATTAAATAACATAGAAATGCCTCATAATGCAAAACTGGTATCCTTTGATGTCACTAACCTATATCCAAGCATACCAGGTTGGAGATCCTTAGAGCTCGCAAAAAATATCATAAATGACAAAAGTAAGGACCTTGTTAAAAATTCAGAATTGATTTCACTAATGGACTTATGCATCAAACAAAATTATTTTAACTTCAACAATAAAATATATAAACAAACGAATGGTTTAGCTATTGGCTCACCGTTGTCTCCACTTCTCAGTGAAATATTTATGAACTATTTTGAAAAATGTATCTTTAGGAGTAATTTTAAGCTAACCAAAAATGTTCTGTGCTGGTTTAGGTATGCAGATGACATTCTTTGTGTTTGGACGGGTACCGATAGACAATTACACCATTTTCTTAAATATTTAAATTCTATAGAAAGTTTTATAAAATTTACATTAGAAACAGAACAGGACGGAAAATTAAATTTCTTGGACCTAACATTATCTCGGAAAAAAGGCACATTTGACTTTGATATATATAGGAAAAATACTTATTCAGACTCCATAATTCCAGCAACTTCTAACCATCCTAATAATCATAAATTCGCCGCCTTTAACTGTATGCTTCATAGATTGCTCAGTGTCCCATTAACCGACGACAATTTTAAAAAGGAATTAATAACCATCAAAAAAATTGCTACAAATAATGGCTATCCTGGAAGCCTCATTGATTCACTTTTAAAAAACAAAACAAAAAAGAAACTCATAAAAGATTATATATTTAACGACACCTATAAGCATACCTATAAATGGAGCAAAGTCCTATTTATAAAAAATATATCAAATGAAATAACCAAAAATATTCCAAGTCACATAAAGCCAGCTTTTTACACTAACTTCAATCTCCGGAAACTCTTATTTAATGGGAAAGGCAAAAATGGAATACTTAACAACAGCGGTGTGTATAAACTTTTATGTGCTGACTGTGATAATTTCTATATAGGAAAGACAGGAAGATCTTTTGAAAAGAGATTTCGTGAACACCAATCTGCCTTAACAAATCCTCTAATTTATTCTGAAATGGCTAATCATTGTCACCGTGAGAATCATACTTTTTCTATCAATGATGCCAAATTCTTACATATTAGCGACAACGGAAATAGATTGGACAGATTGGAGGCCCTAGAAATTTCTAAGTCAATATACAGATCAGAGCATCTGTTGAATAGTTATTTCCCCAAAATCTCCCCGCTCTTGGCCGAAATAATACCTAGCCTTCCCCTCACCCCTCCCGCCTCCAACCGTTGAAGTGTCTATATCGGTACCAGTCCGAACAGCATTTAGTCTTGTTTGCGCTCCCCTGAAGATGAGGTGAAAGCCTTGAAACCGGTAGGGTTATACCGTCATAAAAAAGTGGAATAAACAGTGTTTGTTAAAAATAAATTACAATGTCTTTAAACCTCCACAACGTTAATGCCTTAACTATAAACAACATATTAAATGCCAGTACGGCAAAAAAGGCGAAAATATATAAAAAGTTCAAGCTTAAAGATAGAATGTTGTCTCTTAAAATATATTTCAACCAGTGCTGTAAGAAAAATGGACTTATTCCTAGATACATTAATATTTATACCAATAGTAAAACCAAATCAGGCCAAGAATCAGTGAAAAGTGCTAAAAAAACATGGCTTAACAAAGAAATCAAACAGTGTCATATACAAAAGAACGTCTTACAAAATTATATAAAACTTTTACATACAGAACTCATTCATTGTTTGCATCCGGTTGAGTGGGACCTTTTTAACGATTATGTGTATGAATCTGTCAGTGCATTTGGATCGAAAAAGAAAAAAACTCTGGATAAAAAACTAAATAAATTAAAATGTGACCAGATTAACGGAATACCTAACATTAACACAAGCGACAAAAGTCAAGATTTAAAATTCGCAGAAAAAGTGTTTAACCTATCGAACCATAAATTTAGGGATGAAGAACTGGACCTTTTGTCAAAAGGGCTCAAATATTCCCTAATTCAAAAAAATGTTCCCAACCAAATAGAGCAGCTCGCTGTGGACGCTGTTGCACTACTTCGTAATGAGGACAAAAATGTGCAATACAAGTGTGCAGCCGACATCAAGAAA